>ML341770.1:0-82548 GCA_005239505.1 Nicotiana paniculata
GTTGTGAGGCTTTGGTGAAATGAGGGGGGTGGAGTTTAGTTTGGACACTTATATAGTTTAAAGGGGGGGAATTTGGGAGCCGTTGGATCAAATTGATCTAATGGCTAGGATTGGAGGGGACAAAACTAGGTCGTTTGGGTAATATACAGGGATGGCCGGGTAATGGGGTTTGGGCCTGGGTCGGTGCGGGTAATGAGAGGGATTTTGGGCTGGGTTGTTTTAGTGTATAGGGATTGGGCCTGCGTATTTTTTGGCCCAGGTCCGATTTTGGATTTCTTAACTAATTAAACTAATTAATCTAATTAAGTTAAAATCTAATTTAATCCAAAAAATGTAGTAATTAATTTAGTCCTTATTTTTCATCTTTTTACACATTAATCAAGAATAAAACGACCAATTTTATATTTCTAATTAATCTATGATTTATTGAATAAAAATGATTAATTGTAGTAATTAGTTATTAAAACTACATTACATTAAATATCCATCACTCGTCTATTATTTAGTTAATTATAAATTTATGATTCCTTGATGATAATGATGCAATTTTTAAAAATTTTAAATACAAATCTTTCACAATTAATCTCAGAAAATCAACAAAAATTCATAAAATCAATTGATTTATTAAGATTTTTATAGGACGATATGGCGAGTAAAAATCACATGATCAAAGCTGCCCCTCTTTGCTCGGAAACACGAAGAGTTTTCGGGAAAAGACAAAGTGAGCAGCAATTAACGACTTTTACCATATGTTCCATCGTGAAGCGTTTTTGAAAAGTTTGACCGCACCCTGCTTCAAGGTTGCCTACATATCCTTGGCTATAAAGGATTCAGGTCAGTGTAGTTCTGGAAGTTTTGGTCACTGGGACTAGCAAGTAACTGTGGTTTCACTACGGTTGCTGCTGTTACTGCTGTTGAACTCCTTATTACACCCAAGTACAAAACGGAGGACTAACTAAAACCTATCAGGTGCTAAATTACAAGATTCCTATCTAGGACTTGGTCTTGTGTCTTGATCTTTTGCTGACTCTGACCTGGATCCTGACGCTTGTTAGTCGCAAGTGCTAGTTTTGTCTTGTCGTTCCTCGGATCAAAGCGGGATATACTGGACGGATGACTTCAATATCGTCCTGAATAGTCCACATCTTCCCCGTTTGGGCACTTTCGGATTCAATCTTCTCTTTCTTTTTTTTTTGTTGTTATTTTGGATCGAAACTTCTTCTTTTGGTCGTGTCGAGTTCCAATGTTCTGGAAATGTAATCTGCACAAAATCAAAACAAACGAACGAAATTTCCTGCCCCAGTTTTAACTAGGAAAATTTCGTGAGTTATTGTAATAAAATCTATGCTATTTTATTAGTGAAAGCAATAAAAGGCCGGAACTGTGTACCCGGAGTGAATGCCGGCTGGGGGGGGGGGGGGGGGGTGGATACCCTATGCCTAAAAGGTGAAATCAACTAGGGATTGAGGACCCTATGTTGGAAAAGATCGACATCTCGTATTGTCGTCAAGAAGAGATCACCAGGTTATGCCGCTGTCTGGGGAAGGATCAACAGGTTATGTTGTTGTCACAAAAGAAATCACCGGGTTATGCCAATGTGTGCAGATGATCGACAGGTTATGCTGTTGTCAGGAAGATCACCAGGTTATGCCGGTGTCTGGGGAGGTTAACAGGTTATGCTGTTGCCTAAAAATAGAGATCACTGGGTTATGCCAGTGTCTGAAGATGATCAACAGGTTATGCTGTTGTCAGGAAGATCACCAGGTTATGCCGGTGTCTGGGGAGGTTAACAGGTTATGCTGTTGCCTGGGGAAAAGAGATCACTGGGGTTATGCCAGTGTTTGGAGAAGGAACGGTCACCGGGTTATGCTGGTGTCTGGAAAGGTCAACAGGTCATGCTGTTTCCCGAAAAAGAGATCACTGGGTTATGCCAGTGTCTGAAGATGATCAACAGGTTATGCTGTTGTCAGGAAGATCACCAGGTTATGCCAGTGTCTGGAGAGGTCAACGAGTCATGCTGTTGCCTGAAAATAGAGATCACTGGGGTTATGCCAATGTCTGGAGTTGATCAATAGGTTATGCTGTTTTCAGGAAGATCACCAGGTTATGCCGTGTCTGGAGAGGTCAACAGGTTATGCTGTTGCCTAAAAATAGAGATCACTGGGTTATGCCAGTGTCTGAAGATGATCAACAGGTTATGCTGTTGTTAGGAAGATCACCAGGTTATGCCAATATCTAGAAAGGTCAACAGGTCATGTGTTGCCTGAAATAGAGATCACTGGGTTATGCCAGTGTCTGGAGATGATCAACAGGTTATGCTGTTGTCAGGAAGATCGCCAGGTTATGCTGGTGTCTGGAAAGGTCAACAGGTTATGCTGTTGCTTGAAATAGAGATCACTGGGTTATGCCAGTGTCTGAAGATGATTAACAAGTTTTGCTATTGTCAGGAAGATCACCAGGTTATGCCAGTGTCTGGAAAGGTCAACAGGTCATGTTGTTGCCTGAAATAGAGATCATTGGGTTATGCCAGTGTCTGGATGTGATCAACAGGTTATGCTATTGTCAGAAAGATCACCAGGTTATGCCGGTGTCTGCTAGGGAGTAGGACCCTATGTTGGCATCAACTAAGGAATGGAATATCCTATGTTGGAAAAGATGTAGCTAGGGATTGGAGGCCCTGTACTACTTTGGGTTTGAATTGTTTTCAACATCGTTTCCTTATTTTATTTTCTTTTCATTTGATTCCGAGTGAATGCGGGAAAGAATTTTGGAGAAAACTTCCCCTTTTGGAGTTGTTGCTGCAGAGCCGCTTCTAGCTCTCACGACCTTTCTTTTGGTTAAACTTGCATTTTTGTGAGGTTGTTTTGGGTTACACCTATTTCCTTCAAACAAAGAACAATTTGTTAGTTTGAAAAGATGGTTGGTTTTGGCGGCCTTGATTTTGACAACTTGACTTGTGACGAAGGTCTCGACCACTTGCTTGCTTGTTTGCTGAGGATTGGGTTTCATCTCTCATCCCTGGGACCTTGGCTTTCCGGATTTTACCATGGCGATCGGTCACGTGGAACCCAACATTTTTTTTGGCCTTTATAGGCCTTTACTTGCTTTTCTTTTGGATTTCCAGAGTATTGGGGGAGAGTTTTGGCCCCTCAAATTCTGCTGCGACGGTTAGTCACGTGGGACTTAACCTTTCCAATTTTATTTCGCCTTCATTGGCTTTTCATTCCTGACATTCCTTCCAACTGTAACTTCGGGTCATTTGGAATATTTCGGCTTTTCAAACCCCGCCATGATGGTTAGCCATGCGGGGTCCATTATTTCAACTTTATTCGCCTTCCTAGGCACTTCAATTTGATTTTCTCCTTTCAAGGTTTTCAGTTTGAATCATTGGCCATTGTGGCCCGTCGAGATCGACTCGATGCCCCTGATGAGGCTGGGTGCCTTTTGCATATTGACCCGTGTCAAATGAGAGCCCTGTAAATCAGTCTTGCTATCTTTTCTTTGCCTTAGTTTAGGGACAGAGTTAGACCGAAAGAGATTTAGAAGAAAAATAAACGACAGAATGGACAACGAATTTAGAAAAGAGGTGTCCCTTTCGGGGAAAGGAAAGAAAGACTTATCTGGAGTGCATGCGGAGTTCAATGAACATGACATGCCTTTTGGACTGGATTCCTGATCTGGGTAAACCGTCCAACTCTAAGAAATTCATCATAACTATCACCTCGAGATTGTGAAACCTTGCCCCGGACTGTGTTCATATCAGTGATCCATTGTCCTTTTCGATTAGTGGCGCCCTTTTCGGGTTTTCACCGACTAACCTCTCTCATTTCTCTTCTTACCGTCGCCTTGTAGTGCTCTTTGCGAGTTTTCACTAACAAGACTCTCTCATTTTCAATTTCTTTACTCACCGTCGCCTTACAGTGCCCGTGTAGGTTTCACCGATAAGACTCTCTCATTTTAATTTCTCTCATTACTTGTATCTGCTCCGAACAATTGTATCCTCCAATTTCGGATATCTTTGCTGATTGATCGGAAGGACTTGAACCGGGTTTTTGGTGAAAAGAATTTGTGTTGAATTACAACTTTGGAACTTTTAAGGCGAAGTTATCACCAAACATATTACAACATCTGCCCCAGCTTAAACTCTTGGGGGAATGTGGATTTTTATTTTGGTGTGACTGAACCTCAGGGAGAGGCTGCCTACGTATCCTTTCGGAATCAAGTCGAACGTAGTTCAGGAAACTTTTGTTGTTGTTTTTCCCTTTTTTTTCGATATTTCTTTTTCTCCACTTACATTTTCGAGTTCCAAAAAGGTAATCCAAGAAGAGTAACCGACTCAAAGGGTTTGTAAAAGGGTTAATGTTGTTGGGTAGCGAGAATGAAAGCCTTCGTCATCCCAACCGGAGAACACTTGCAAATATATAGAGGATCAAACATAGTACCTTTTGACGACATCTGCATTGACAGCCATTTCGGGGTCATTTCCTTTGATGTCCCCCAGGTATAACGCTCCTTTTGGTAGAAATTTCCTTATGATGTATGGACTTTTCCCGTTTGTGGCGAAATTTCCTTTCGCTTCTTCGTGGTGTGGGAGGATACGTCTTAAAACGAGTTGCCCTACCTCGAAGTTCCTAGGTCACACTTTCTTGTTGTAAGCACGGGCCATTCTTTGCTGGTATAATTGTCCGTGGCACATTGCGGCCATTCTTTTCTCATCAATCAGAGTTAATTGCTCCAGTCGGGTCTTGAACCACTCATTGTCTTCAATTTCTGCTTCGACAATAACCCGAATTGAAGGAATTTCGACTTCAGTGGTATTACGGCTTCAGTGCCATAAACCAATAGGTAAGGGGTAGCTCCAACCGATGTACGCTGGGTCGTGCGATATCCCAACAATGCGAAAGGCAAATTTTCATGCCATTGTCTAGATGTTTGAATCATTTTCCTGAGAATTTTGTTGATGTTTTTGTTTGCTGCTTCAACGGAACCATTTGCTTTGGGCTGGTAAGGGGTCGAGTTGCTGTGTGTTATCTAGAATTGTTCATATACCTCCCTCATCAAGTTACTGTTTAGATTCGCGGCGTTATCGGTAATGATAGTTTTTGGGATACCAAAACGACAGATGGTATTAGCGTGCACGAAATCCACCACCACCTTCTTAGTGACAGCTTTGAACGTGACGACCTCGACCCATTTCGTGAAATAGTCTATAGCAACCAAAATGAATATGTGCCCGTTTGAGGCCCTTGGCTCGATTGGCCTAATGACATCTATTTCCCAAGCAACAAATGGCAAGGGTGCCTACATAGGATGCAGTTTTGAAGGTGGCGCATTGATTAGGTCGCCATGTATTTGACACTTATGGCACTTCCGGATGAAACTGAAATAATCTTTCTCCATGGTCATCCAATAATATCCAGCCCGTAATATTTTCTTTGCGAGGACGTAACCATTCATGTGGGGGCCGCATACTCCTCAATGGACCTCGCCCATGATTCTTTCGGCTTCTTTTGGCGTCTACACATATTAACAAATTTAGATCGGGAGTCCTTTTATACTGTACTTCCCCACTTAGGAAGAAACTGCTGGCGAGCCTTCAGATGGTTCTCTTTTGGTCTCCGTTGTCCTGCTCGGGATATTCTCTTTTCATAAAAAATCATTTAATATCATGATACCATGGTTTGACATCGAGTTCTACTTCGACCGTGTTGCAATAACCATGTATTTCCTTGATTTGGATCTCCAATGGGTCTATGCGAACATTACCTGGATAGGGCAGCATTGCAGCTAAGGTGGCCAGTGCATCAGCTAACTCATTGTGGCACCGAGGAATATATCTGAACTCGATGGTTTTAAATTGCTTACTAAGATTCTCCACATGCTGTCTGTAGGGAAGGAGTTTAACATCCCGAGTTTCCCACTCTCCCTAATCTTGCTTAATGATCAACCCGGAGTCTCCCATGATCAATAACTCATTTACATCCATGTCAATGGCCATGTTCATGCCCGTTATACAAGCTTCATATTCGGTAGTATTGTTTATGCAGAAGAAACGAAGGTGGGCCATGGCAGGGTAGTGTTTTCCTATGGGTGAAATCAAGATTGCCCCTATCCCAATACCTTTCGCATTGGCTGCTCCGTCGAAGAACATTTTCCAGGTGCCAGCGTCTTCCGAGATTACTTTGACGGAGTTGATTTCTTCATTCGGAAAATAAGTGCTCAAATGTTGGTATTCATCATCAACCGGATTTTCAGCCAGATGGTCGGCCAATGGTTGAGCTTTCATAGCTCTGTGAGTGACATAGACAATATCGAATTCCGTGAGCAAGATTTGCCATTTTGCTAATCTCCCGGTGGGAATTGGCTTTTGGAATATGTATTTCAAAGGATCCAGCCTCGTAATGAGGTAGGTGGTATAAGCCAATAAATAATGTCGGAGCTTCTGAGCAACCCATGTTAGGGCGCAGCAAGTCCTTTCTAACTGAGAATACTTGGCTTCGTAGCTTGTGAACTTCTTACTTAAGTAGTAAATGGCCTGCTCTTTCTTTCTCGTCGCATCGTGTTGCCCGAGAACACACCCAAAGGTGTTTTGTAGCACCATCAAGAATAGGAACAGAGGTCTCCCTGGTTCTGGTGGGACTAGCACTGGAGGATTTGACAAATATTCTTTGATCTTGTCAAAGGCGTCCTGGCACTCGTCTGTCCATTTGATGGCCGCATCTTTTTTCAATAGCTTGAATATAGGCTCACATGTGGAGGTCAACTGAGCGATGAACCTGCTGATGTAATTCAACCTACCCAACAGACTCATGACTTCCTTCTTGGTTCTTAGGGGTGGGAGATCCCGGATAGATTTTATCTTTGTTGGGTCCAGCTCGATGCCCCGTCGACTGACTATAATCCCAGTAATTTTTCGGATGGAATTCCGAAAGCGCATTTGGCTGGGTTTAATTTTAAATTATATCTGCGCAGGCATTCGAAGAATTTCCTCAAATGCTGCACATGGTCACTTTGGGTTCTGGACTTAATGATCACATCATCCACGTACACCTCAATCTCCTGATGCATCATGTCGTGAAATATGGCGGTCATGGCCCTCCTATAAGTCGCCCCAACATTCTTTAAACCAAACGGCATGACCCGGCAACAGTATGTTCCCCAGGGTGTAGTGAAGGCTGTCTTTTCTTCATCTTCTTCATCCATCCACACCTGGTGATATCCGGCATATCAATCGACAAAAGACTGTACCTCGTGTTTGGCACAATTGTCAACTAGGATGTGTATGTTTGGCAGTGAAAAATTATATTTGGGACTGGCTTTATTCAGATCCCGGTAGACGACACATACTCGGACCTTTCAGTCCTTTTTAGGCACCGGAACCACATTGGCCAGCCAGGTGGTGTATTGGACCACTCGGATTACTCCGGCCTTTAGTTGTTTAGCGACCTCTTCTTTGATCTTGTCACTCATGTCTGTTTTAAATTTCCTTTTCTTTGTTTGACAGGTGAATGACCGGGGTAGGTTGGCAATTTGTGTACCACCAAGTCCGTACTTAGTCCGGGCATGTCGTCGTAGGACCAAGAAAATACGTCTTTGAATTCAAATAGGAGTTGAATCAAGGCGTCTCTAGTCCTTTCATCCGTGTGGACGCTTATAATGGTTTCTAGAATCCCTTCTTCATTGCCCAAGTTAATGGGTTCCATTTCGTTTAAGTTTAGCTTAGGCTTATTCTCGAACTGTTCCAATTCTCGATTTATTTCCCTAAAAGCCTCTTTTTCGTCATATTCCAGTTCTTGATTCATTATTTCGAGGTTAGACGACGTACTAAGATCAGAGCACGAAGTCCGCAAGCATGTCATATTTTTTAAAGACGCATTATTAGGACTGAAAAAAATAAGAAAAGTAAACAAAAATCAGAAAGAATAGTAGACGATGAAATTTTGATTTCATTTCATTGAATTTGAACATAGGAGGGTTCACATCGAAATTTAAACGCAAGAATTTAAAAACTTGAGTTACACCCTGAAATAACTCATAGTGCAGAAACGATGGAAAAAGCTGAACTACCGGGACTCCTGCCGGACGGGGAATGGAGTAGCCTCCCAGTTTTGCAACTTGGCATCAGGCCCCATATACTGTACTTCGGCAGTGTTGGAGCCCTCTCCTGGTTGGACCATATGGGCCTCATACAACATTTGTCTCATTGCTCCGCATATTTCTTCTATCTCTTCGGCCGTGAAAACCTCTTCCTTTTCCTCCTCGTATTTTGGCTTGACAAATGATGGGGTGATGTCTAGGATATGCTGAGCAAATACCCAACCATTTTTCTTGCGTTGGTCAGCCCATTGTTCATCGTCGGGGGTAGCTTGAAACCCTATGCCAAAAATCGTTTTAGTGGTAGGCAAAGTGACAGGTTCTTTAATGCCTTGCAAGGACACCCCGAGCCCTTTTCCGGGTGTGTATCCTTGTTTGATCATGTCGTTGGAGACCATAATTGACCCGTTTGATAGGAAGGGTTGAGGGCACGGGGTTCCTTCCTCATGCTGGTCCGCAACCACAATCTCGAAATCCTGGTAGACTATGTGCTCGCTGCCCTCTCTTGCTTCCAGGCATGGGGCTAATGGGTCCCTGTAAATAGATTACTCGTCTTCCCCATGGACCACGATTTCCTGGTCCTCATATTCGAACTTAACCATCTGGTGGAGAGTAGATGGCACTGCTTCTTCCGCATGGATCCAAGGCCTTCCCATGAGATAATTGTAGGAAGTATCCATATCCATGACCTAGAATGTCACTTCGAAATCTACAGGGCCGATTGTCAAGACCAAATCGATCTCCCCGATCATGTCTCTCTTGATACCATCGAATGCACGGACGCACACATTGTTGGGCTTGATTCTTTCAGTCCCGATCTCCATTCTTTTTAAGGTCGATAGAGGGAAAATATCAACCCCAGATCCACCGTCCATCATAACTCTCTTCACATAGTAACCTTCACATTTAACAGTTAGGTGGAGAGATTTGTTGTGAGTGGCCCCTTCCGAGGGCAAATTATTCTTGCTGAATGAAATCTGGTTGACCTCAAAAAATTATTCTGCCATCCTCTCCATTTGCTCGACTGTGGTGTTGGCCGGAACGTATGCTTCGTTGAGGTTTTGATCAGGATCTTCTGATGCTCGCTTGAATTTACCAGCAAGGATAGAAGCGAGACCTGCGTGGGGGACTTTCTGAGCTCCTCGATTATGGCGTATTCAGAGGTTTAAATATTCTTGAAGAATTCTTCTGCCTCTCCGGCACTGATCGGCCTTTTGGGTGGAAAGCGTTTCAGCTTGCTTTTGTTTAGCTCTTCCGGGTCGAGGTATTTCTCTGAAGAGTTTATATCGCTTGTTTCCCCAGTAATCTCTCTCCCTTTGTACGTCACCACTGTCCTGCGGTAATTCCATGGGACGGCAGAAGTATTTGGGTGAAATTATTTGCCCCGCGTCGCATACGTCCCCTTCGAGACATACATTTTTGGGTCATTCATTATTGCCTTGTTGGATTGTAACCTTCTGGGAGGACTCAACACACTTTTTTCCTTCCTGCGTGCCCTGGGGGATGTAAAGGACAGTCTCTTTAGGGGGTCCCTTATTTGTTCTAGTCTCAGCCTTTTCCATGACCTAGGAGACAGGGTTACTCTTTCTCATCTCCTTGACTGGTTTGGGTGCCGCCTTGGGTCTTCTTTCTGCATCTGCGATGGCGATGATGGCCTTTAGAGCTGGATCGAAATCCTGGTCTTCACAAATCATGCCGATGATGGGCCCATGATTGTGAGAAGACAGTGTATTGTTCGTCACATTGGGAGCTTCTTCGTCCCTTAAAACCACTTTCTTTTGTTCTATAAGTATTTCCACGGCCCTTTTGAGGTCCATCAATCCTCCGTGTCGTGCCCTTCTGCTCCGCAATGGTAAGCACAACTGGTACCCCGTCTATATGATGGTGATTGGGGATTTTGCCCGTTTGGAGGTACAGGTTGCAGGAGTCCCATTTGGACAAACTTTGGGAAGAGGCTGGAATACGGCTCTCCGATGGGAGTGAAATTAAGTCTCCTTGGTGATTCTCGGGGATAGGCATTGTACGGGTAGCTGTTTTGAGGAGGGCGTTGATTATATGGAGCCGGGGGACGACGATTATTTTTTGGGGGTGGAGTTCTATTCTGATTATATTGTTGTGGCGGCCTGGGATGTGGTTGAGTGTTCATTACCGCATAGGGAAAAGGGGGCGAAGCATAGGCTGTATCTTGGTAAGGATAGTAATGTTGGGAAGCTTTGGGAAATGGGCGTGGGTATCTTCGAGGTTTCCTGACATCGGAAACCATCATGGGCCCTTCTTTATTTTTCCTGTTGGCTGCAATCCCTGATCCACTTTGGATGGCCTGAGAGGTTGCTCTTATGGCAGATTGGCTCAGGATACAACCAACGTTTAGACCATTCTCCACCATTTCTGCAATTTTAATTACTTCCGTGAATGGTTTGCCCATGGCGGACATCATATTTTGGAAGTAATCAGCTTCCTGTGCTTGTACAAAAACGCTGACCATTTCAACCTCATCCATCGGGGGTTTGACCCTGGAGGCTTGCTCGCGCCATTTGATGGCGTACTCTCTGAAACTCTCTGAGGGTTTCTTTTTGAGATTGAATAGTGAGTTCCTATTGGGAGCGATGTCCACATTGTATTGGAATTGTTGGACAAAGTCCTGTGCCAAGTCATCCCATATGTGCCAACGAGATATATCCTGGTCCATGTATCATTCTGATGCACACCCCGTCAAGCTTTCTCCAAAATATGCCATGAGAAGTTCCTCCTTCCCACCTTCTCCCCTGAGCTGGTTGCAATACCTTTTCAGATGGGCAATGGGGTTTCCATGCCCGTCATATTTTTCAAACATGGGGGTTTTGAACTCGAGAGGAAGATGGACATGCGGGAATATGCACAAGTCCGCATATGAGACACTTTTCTGCCTGCTCAGCCCCTGTATATTTTTGAGGCTTTGTTCAATACTCTTCATTTTTCGAGTTATTTCTTCTTTCTCGAAGATTTTCTTATCCTGTTCCAAAATGCTATGGCGTCTTCCAACGCTGGCAGCAGAAAATGTTCTTCTACCCGACCACACTCAGTCTGCAGCGCTTTATTAGCAAGGACGTTCCAGTATCAGGAGAAGAGACTTCGACTAATGAATGATTTGTGGTCACGGAGTCATGGAACCATTCTGACTTCTTATGCAAAAATTATATATTGAGTTTTTTGGAAGATGGTTTGTACAATGTCTATAGTGTCATGGAAACTTCGAAAGAGTTGTGGAACGCTCTTGAAAAGAAGTACAAGACGGAAGATGCTGGACTTAAGAAGTTTGTTGCTACAAAGTTCTTGGACTTAAAATGGTTGACAATAAGTTTGTTAACTCAAGTTCAAGAACTGCAAGTCATCGTTCATGACCTCCTTGCCGAAGGTATAAATCGAATCAATATTTTTATTAAAGATATTGATTATATTATTAATTCTAAATTTATTATTATAGGTATGGTCATAAATGAAGCGTTTTAAGTCGTAGCATTTATTGAAAAGTTGCCTCCAATGTAGAAGTACTTTAAAAACTACTTGAAACATAAGCGCAAGGAGATGACATCAAGACCTTATTGATCATTTAAGGATGGAAAAGGACAACAAGGCTGCAAAAAAGAAGTCTCGTGGAAATTCAACAATAATGGGTGCAAATATTTTTGAGGAAGCTTCGACGAGCAAAAAGAGAAAAAAGCCGTCTGGACCAAGGAATTACCCAAGCTAAAAGAAGTTCAAAAGTAATTGCCACAACTGTGAATAGGTTGGACACAAGGCTACTGAATATCATGCACCAAAGATGTCACGACCCAAAATCCATTAAGGCCGTGATGGCGCCGGACACCACAATCAGGCAAGCCAACCCTCAGTTAATTAAGTTCCTATTTTATTAATTTTGAAAATCTTTACTTTTCATTTGATTATATAATGATAAAATAAAGTTACCGAGTAAACAATGATGTTTTGAATAATTCAATCGACAAATACATCCCAAAGTCATCCCAGAACCCGGTGTCACAAGTGCATGAGCAAAATTTATAGGAAGTATACATGTGTTACAATATTTTCCAGAATACAAACTGGACAAAGAAATAAAGTTCAATACAATACATCTGAGGGAGACTCTGCCGGCTGCGGGTCGTCTCGAGTGGTGTAGCTCGCCCAAGTCTCCATATCAACCATGCCACGACGCCAAGCGGGGCCACTAATATACATGCACCTGTGCAATAAAAATGCACAGCAAGTGTAGTATGAGTATGGAAACAACATGTACTCAGTAAGTATCCCGCCTAATATCAAAGAGGTAGTGACGAGAGGTCGAATTTGATACTTGCTAGAGGTCAGTCTAATAAAATCAAGGGTGACACTAAGCATGGATATCATAGGTAATTAACAAGTAGTGATAGGAAATAACAACTTCTTTTCACATTTTACAACTTTGGAATCTTCGTCATTTCAGTTGACAATTCATAATTCCAGGCCAGTAAACAATTAGAAATCACAGAAAGTACGCAAAAATTATCAGGCGCAAGCAATGCCGAGGGTCGAACGACTCGAACCAACGATAAATGTAAATTGTGCACTGCCGAGGGGTCAAACGACTCGAACCATAGATGCATCTATTACCCCACTCGTGAATCGATCATGCAACGTGGTCATATATAAATAATAGAGTTACCCTGCTCGCGAATCATACATGCGATTCAGGTACTCATAGATACACACATTCACACAATAAATTCACATTTTATCAAGAAAATAATCACCCAAGGAGGTGATAAAATTCTCTTTTAATGGACGCGAAGATAATATTTAAATCTTTTCCAGAAATTCATTTACCAAGTTTGATAAGGTTTAATCGTTTCTAAATTCACCAATAAAGTTACAAGTATGGCAAATAAAATATGCTTTTTGGTCCTAGACTACCCGGACATAAGCATAGTAGTAGCTACGCACGGACTCCCGTCACCTCGTGCGTACGTAGCCCCCACAAATAGCACCATGTATTTTATTATTTCACCTATGGGGACAATCCCTCTTACAAGGTTAGAAAGGAGACTTACCTCGCTCCAAAGATTCATAACCGGCCTCCAAGCCCTTCCGACGACTCACATTGATGCACCACACCCAAAACTAACCAAATAACGGGCAAACCTATGAAAATATACTCTAATACTTATAACAATTCAATTTATATAAATTTCCAACTCCGCTAGGAAATTTGACAAAATTTCCCTCATGCCTACGTGCCCGGATTCCGAAATTTTTTGAAGATAAAGATTACCCATAACCTTACGAACCCAAATATACAATTCTCTCTCAATTTCATGCTCAAATTCGTGGTAACAATCCGAAAATACAAATTCTAGGTTTACTCCCAAATCCCATTATTTCTACAAATTCCCATATCCAAATCCGCATATTATCATGTATTTAATTAATAAATCGGAAGAAACCACTTACCTAGAGTTGCTTGATGAAAATCTCCCCTTGAAGCTCTCCAAAATCGTCCAAGCCAAATGAAAAATGGGAAAAAAAATGACCAAATCCCGTCTTAAAATATACACTGCCCAGACCCAGCCTCCGCACCTGTGGCCTCCAGCCTCGCACCTGCGAGTCTGCAGGTACACCCATGCACCCGCACCTGCGGCTTCCTCCTCCCCAGCCGGGCTTCGCACCTGCGCTCCCTCTTCCGCATATGCGCTTCTGCAGGTGCGGAAATAACCTCGTACCTGCGCCCCCATCCAAGCCAGCCAAAATCTGCATCTGCGATGCCAAAGCCGCACATGTGGCTCCGCACCTGCTGGCCTTGTTGCGCAGGTGCGGTCATACCAAACACCAGCATCCTTAGCCTTTCCCAACTTCCAAATTCGATCCGATAACCACCCAGAATCCACCCGGGGCCTGCGAGACCCCGTCCAATCACACCAACCAGTTCCAAAACATAATGCGTACCTGCTCGAGGCCTCAAATCACATCAAATAACATCGAAACAATGGATCGCAACTCAATTCAATTTTATGAACTTTGAAATTTCCAACTTCTACATTCGATGACGAAACTTATCAAATCACGTCCGATTGACCCCAAATTTTGCACGCAAGTCACATTCAACATTATAGACCTGCTCCAACTTTCAGAATCGAAATCCGACCCCGATATCGAAATTTCCACTTCTGGTCGGACTTCTTAAAAACCTTCAAATTTCTAACTTTAGCCAAATGATTCCAAAATGACCTACGAACCTCTAAATTCACTTCCGATCGCGCTCCTAACTCCATAATCACCATACAGAGCTATTCCCAGACTCGGAATCCCAAACGAAAATTAATAACACTGAATGCATTTCAACTCAGACTTATGAAATTTATTCTCAAATACTTACTTCAACAATATGCGCCGAAACGCTCCCGGGTCATCCAAAACCCGTTCCAAACATACGCCTAAGTCTGAAATCAAACCTGCTGGAACCTTCAAATCCTGATTCTGAGGTCGTTTACTCAAAAATCCAATCTTAGTCAATTCTTCCAACTTAAGGTTTCTGAAATGAGAACTTTCTTTCCAATTTGACTCCGAACTTCCCGAAATTCAGTTCCGACCATGCCTACAAGTCATAATACCAGAAATGAAGATGCTCATGACCTTAAACCGCCAAACGACGCGCTAGAGCTCAAAACGATCGGTCGGGTCGTTACATTATCTCCCACTTAAACATGCTTTCGTCCTCGAACGCGCTAAGAATTGCTCTGGAGTTATTTGAAATCACCGTTTAACCCAGCATGCACCTACCTGTGCTGCCATCACTCAACCGAGCGCATTAGCTCGATCGAATATGAAGATATCTTCTTTTATCCATTCAATAAGCTCAGAACACAGTTCCAACTCCCGAAATTCTCTGCCAGGCCTGTTTCCAGTATAAGAACACCGAATCAATCACTACACGTGGTACTAGAACATGATTGCATGCCTATGCTGACTTACCACCATACAACGCATAATTCATCATTTAACCATAATGACATTCCCTGATCCTTAAAGCCAAAATTCTACGAATCTGATGCTCCCAATGCATCTCATGACATATATATAGGTCCTGCTATAATGCTTACGATACCACCGCAACAGAGGAGATATGTAGAAGTTTACAACCAACTTCAGAGTCAACAAATCATAGAACCTCTTCTCTTGCCTAGAATCATCACCTCATTACGAACCAACTAATGGTATTTGTTCTTTAATATACTTCACACAATCTTATTGCACTGATCCCTGATATGATAAATCTCGTCTCACCCAGTATGAACTGCTCAGACAACAAGTCACCCCACACATGACCAACAGTCTCACATGATACCACAATGCGCCAATAGGCCACAACTCAAACACCATACGTAAAGAAATGACTCAGGAAGGACTACTCGACTCCCGCAACTAATATGAATTTTCCTCAGAAAATAGGAAGTAAAACACAAGAAAAATAAATATAGGGGGATGTACTCAACATCACATTGTTGCGGCGTGCAACCCGATCCAAATAACATAACTATGGTGGCGTGCTACCTGATCCACCCATAAAATTCATGTAAGGAGATACACACCGAGCTAAATTGCTTATTACCAAAAAATATTGAATATCGGTCACAAGCACGCTAAGTGCATAATATCATCCTGGGGAGACTGATAGAGCCATACGCTACAAAACTCAAGCACAACTGAGGTGCAATATATATATATATATATATATATATATATATATATATATACTCTGAATCTCAAGAGCTATCCTACTCACATAACATCATCACTACGCGGAATCTCAACACACAAGAAACTATCAAGCCGTTTCACAACTCACATGACACAATCATAATATTACATGAAATGGACAAGGATGGAACAACATCTAATGTTCTAATACCTCTCCATGAGAAGCGCTATACTAAAATGAACATACCTGACTCTTATGGAGCCCATAATTATATTTAAATCCATTCACAACCTTCATGCCGATTCCGCTCGCACCGAGCTAGGTTAATAGCCTTACATGGGTCCATAATAACTCACCTTTCCTCATAAAACGCAAGAACATCCATCACAGTTGGAGCAAAACCCCTACATCCGCAACCAAAAGAACCGAGCGCCCTCCAGGCATAAACTCTAAAATAAACAATATTATACTTCTTTATACTTGGTTTGAATCTTCAATCAATCAAGTGACTACATGCCACACTACTACAATCTTCGCGTGGAATACACTTCCACGACCTCATGCAGTAGATAACGAGTATCCACCTCCATACCACCGGCCACACAACTGCTGTAAAGCATACCAAGAAATCTGCAACCAGAACGCAACACCTCTTACACAACCACCGATCTCAGGTGATGCTGAAGACAATACCAGCTTACTCTAAACATCCAAATCTCTTTCATTGCTCATCCGAGCTCGTGACATCCTTTCCAAAACCGAGCTGATACCTTGATCCTCGCTTCCAAATTTCATACCGTTCACTGCACCTAACATGCCAATATGCAATCACACAGGAATCTCCTCATAACTCCTGAACCACCAATAGGGTAAACACTTTATCACATATTAACCTTTTTCTTAACTCAATTCAAGAGAACCATAACAACACAAGAGTGAATTCTCATAGTCACAAAACATGCAAATTCTCAAGTAATAGTCTATACCACCATAATCCTTCTGGGATCCGCCGACACATGACAAGCCATAATACTTGAATGCTTCCAAATAAAATCAATTACGGCGGCCATCAAGCACTCACATGCACCGTCATAACTCACATGCATAAATAATCATGCTGAAATGACTGACTACTGCCGCCACTGGGCCAATTCCACCATCGCTGACTATCTAACTTTTCCAAATTTTCATTACTCGTGTCATTCTCAAAATCCACTTCTGTAGGACATAACTGATTCACCCCTATACCTCCAACTGAAACTGATACAACATTTATCCGCACACTCAACTTATCAACATCAGACTTCCCCCACTTTGCTCAAGCCATAGACCAAGATGAATAATAACTCACAATGCCCATACGCTAACACCGCCACAATACCGCAGTGAGATTCAATTAAGCCTTTCATAAGCTCATATAACACGACACATCTTATACCTTAATCCAATTCGCACTCACCTTAGGGATGATGATAACTCCAAATCAACACATAGGAACTCAATTCGCACTCACATCGAGTGATTCCATTCCACGAGACTACTTTGTCTCCAAGCCCATGAACCGTTTCATACTCTCCTTGCACGCATATTCACATCTTCGACCGACATGCCCATTCTGATAACCCTCCTATGGACCCGAAGTCATTTATCCCTTCTATGAACCCAAATGCTACTCTGCATGCCAAAGATAATGTAGAACACTCCAACTATTCATTTTTTTTCTCTTTCCCATAATTCCGCTGCAAAAGCTCGATTCTTAACCATACTGTGGGCTTGAAATCCTTAGACACCACATTCCGACCTTCGAATTTACTAGGACCGCTATTGAGAGTCACTCACTCTGGCTTGGTCCCGAATATAATCAACTCCACGGCTTCGCTAGTACCTGAACACCCATCTTGAATAAGCACTCGACTGAATCACTTCCCTTGCAAATTACCTCTACACTAAGCATAAATCATGTATCTTTCCAAAGCCTAAACCTGATTCCATAAGGCCAACCTTTGCACACATTTATCAAATTCATATGCTCAATTACTACTCATGCCTTCTTCCCTTAGCTGCAATAACCCACTAATGTGCCGATGACCAGAATTTTTGCCAGTAGATACCCATACAACCCAATCGCAGGCGGTGGAACTTTCCCACTTAGCCTGAAGCCGCTATCACAAAAATCTGGAACTCACCAAGAACCTTCCTTCCTTGTTGACATGATCTTGCATAACCAACTCGCCAAATTCCTTGAAATCCTCCCGTTAGCATTTCACAAGCACTCTGAGTCATTAACTACATTCTCATATCCGACCTCTTGTTGAATAGTCAGTAAAATCCCTCGCGAAACTCCGCCAACCATGCAAACACTGGCCTTCTCACGGAAGATAACCCACTTGCAAAAATTACCAACTGACACCTTCCAACGACGATGTACTGCACAATCTCTACGACCTCAATACCCCATATCCTCCCGCAGAGTAACGACAATAGCCCCAACCAACTACGCATGGAAAAACATCACGCAACACATCCGTAGTACCATTACAATTTCTCAAATTATCGATTTATAGCAAGAGCTTAACGACGTGTAAGATTGAGTAAGAGAAAACGTAGGCATAAGCCTCAAAGGAATCAAACCGCATGATAAGGAATAAAGAAGTGAAGTACTCCTAAAAGCCCTGTAAACTCTCGAAGATAAGTATAGATGTCTCCGTACCGATCCGCTAGACTCTACTAGACTTGCTCATGACTTGTGAGACCTAAGGGAACCTAGTGCTCTGGTACCACGTTGTAATGACCCAAAAATCCATTAAGGTCGTGATGGCGCCGGACATCACAGTCAGGCAAGCCAACCCTCCTTAGTTAATTAAGTTCCTATTTTGTTATTTTTGAAATATTTACTTTTCATTTCATTATATAATGATCAAATAAAGTTACCGAGTAAACAACGATGTTTTAAACAATTCAATCGACAAATACATCCCAAAGTCATCCCAGAACCCGGTGTCACAAGTGCATGAGAAAAATTTCTAGGAAGTATACATGTGTTACAATATTGTCCGGAATACAAACTGGACAAAGAAATAAAGTACAATACAATACATTTGAGGGAGACTCTGCCGGCTGTGGGTCATCTTGAGAGGTGCAGCTCGCCCAAGTCCCCATATCAACCATGCCACCACGCCAAGAGGGGCCACTACATATACATGCACCTGTGCAATAAAATGCACAACAAGTGTAGTATGAGTACGTAAACAACGTGTACTCAATAAGTATCCCACCTAACCTCGAAGAGGTAGTGACGAAAGGTCAAATTTGATACTTGCTAGAGGTCAATCTAATAAAATCAAGGGTGACACTAAGCATGCATATCATAGGTAATTAACAAGTAGTGATAGGAAATAACAACTTCTTTTCACATTTTACAACTTTAGAATCTTCATCATTTCAGTTGAAAATTTTAATTCCAGGCCAGTAAACAGTTAGAAATCACAGAAAGTACCCAGCAATTATCATGCACAAGAAATGCCGAGGGTCGAACGGCTCGAACCAATGATAAATGTAAACTATGCACTGTCCAAGGGTCAAACGGCTTGAACCATAGATTCATCTATTACCCCACCCTTTGAATCGATCATGCAACGCAATCATATATAAATAGTAGAGTTACCCTACTCGCGAATCATACATGCGACTCAGGTACTCATAGATACACACATTCACACAATAAACTCACATTTTATCAGGAAGGAGGTGATAAAATTCTCTTTTAATGGATGAGAAGATAGTATTTAAATCTTTTCCAGAAATTCATTTACCAAGTTCGATAATGTTTAATCGTTTCCAAATTCATCAATAAAGTTACAAGTATGGCAAATAAAAAATGCTTTTGGGTCCTAGACTACCCATACATAAGCATAATTGTAGCTACGCACAACATGTATTTTATTATTTCACCTATGGGGACAATTCCCTCTTACAAGGTTAGAAAGAAGACTTACCTCGCTTCAAAGATTCATAACCGGCCTCCAAGCCTTTCCGACGACTCACATTGATGCACTACACCCAAAACTAACCAAATAACGGGCAAACTAATGAAAATATACTCTAATACTTAAAACAATTCAATTTATATAAATTTCAAACTCCGCTCGAAAATTTGACAAAATTGCCCTCGAGCCCACGTGCCCGGATTCAAAATTTTTTTGAAGATAAAGATTACCCATAACTTTACGAATTCAAATATACAATTCTCTCTCAATTCCATGCTCAAATTCGTGGTAAATATCCGAAAATACAAATTCTAGGTTTACTCCCAAATCCCATAATTTCTACAAATTCCCATGTCTAAATCCGCATATTATCATGCATTTAATAACAAATGGGAAGAAACCACTTACCTAGAGTTGCTTGATGAAAATCTCCCCTTGAAGCTCTCCAAAATCGTCCAAGCCAAATGAAAAATGGGAGAAAAATGACCAAATCCCGTCTTAAAATACACACTGCCCAGACCCGACCTCCACACCTCCGGCCTCCAGCCTTGCACCTGCGCGCCCGCAAGCGCGCTCATGCACCCGCACCCACGGCTTCCTCCTCCCCAGCCGGGCTCTGCACCTGCGCTCCCTCTTCTGCATCTGTGCTTTCGCAGATGCAGAAATAACCTCGCACCTGAGCCCCCTGCCAAGCCAGCCAAAATCCGCACCTGCGGCTCCGCACCTGCGACCCTTGTTGCGCAGGTGCGGTCACACCAGACACCAACATCCTTAGTCTTTCCCAACTTCCAAATTCAATCTGATAACCACCCGGAATCCACCAGGGGCCCCCGAGACCCCGTCCAATCACACCAACCAGTTCCAAAACATAATGCGTACCTGCTGGAGGCCTCAAATTACATCAAATAACATCGAAACAATGGATCGCAACTCAATTCAATCCTTATGAACTTTGAAATTTCCAACTTCTACATTCGATGTCGGAACCTATCAAATCACGTCCGATTGACCCCAAATTTTGCACGCAAGTCACATTCAACATTACAGACTAGCTCTAACTTTCGGAATCAGAATCTGACCCAGATATCAAAATTTCCACTTCCGGTCGGACTTCTAAAAAACCTTCAAATTTCTAACTTAATCCAAATGACTCTAAAATGACCTACGGGCCTCTGAATTCACATCCGATTGCGCTCCTAACACTAGAATCACCATACGGAGCTATTCCCAGACTCAGAATCCCAAGCGAACATCAATAACACTGAAATGCACTACAACCCAGACTTATGAAATTTCTTCTAAAATACTAATTTCCACAATATGCACTGCAACGGTCACGCGTCATCCAAAACTCGATCCGAACATACGCCTAAGTCAGAAATCATCATACGAACCTGCTGGAATCTTCCAATCCTGATTCTGAGGTCGTTTACTCAAAAATCTAATCTTAGTCAATTCTTCCAACTTAAGGCTTCCGAAATGAGAACTTTCTTTCCAATTCGACTCCAAATTTCCCGAAATGAAGCTGCTCATGGTCTTAAACCGCCAAACGACGCGCTAGAGCTCAAAACGACTTGTCGGGTCATTAAAAAAGAAGGATAAGAAGAAAAGCCAAGCCAACATGATTGAGAAGATGATGAAATAGACGATTTATCTTCCATGCTTTAGGAATTCAACCTAGATAGAAATCCTAGAGAATGGTGGATTATTCGGGTGAAACTCGTCATGTTTGTTCTAATAAGGAGTTGTTTACTACTTATGCTCCCGCTGGACCCAACGAGACAATTTTCATGGCAAATTCCACTACTACAAAAATTGAAGGAATGGGCAAGATACTTTGAAGATGACTTATGGAAAGACTGTTACTCTAAATGATGTCCTTCATCTTCCTGAAATACAGAAGAATTTAGTCTCGACATCACTTCTAGTCAAGAATGACTTTAAGTGTGTTCTTGTTTTCGATAAGTTTGTAGTTTGTAAGAATGAAACGTATGTAGGAAAATGTTACCTTACTGAGGGCCTTTTCAAACTCAATGTAATTTCCATTGATATGAATAAAATTTCAGCTTTTTTTACTTGGTTGAGTCAAATAATTTATGGCATGAATGTTTAGGCCACATCAACTTCAAAACTTTGCGAAAAATGATTAATTTGGAAGTATTACCTAAGTATGAATGCAATAACTCGAAATGTCAAATATGTGTGGAATCAAAGTATGTTAAGCATCATTATAAGTCAGCTGAAAGGAATTCAAATCCTTTAAACTTAATTCACACAGATATTTGCGACATAAAGTCAATATCATCTTGCGATGGGAAAAAGTATTTCATAACTTTTATTGACGACAGTACTAGATATTGCTATATTTACTTACTTAATAGTAAATATGAAGCAACTGATGCATTGAAGCAATACAAAAATGAAGTTGAAATGCAACTAAACAAAAAGATCAAAATGACAAGAAGTGATAGGGGCGGAAGATATGAATCTCCTTTTGAAGAAATATGTTTGGAATATGACATTATTCACCAAACAACTTCCCCTTACTCACTGCAATATAATGGAATTGGGAAAGAAAGAATAGAACATTAAAGAAGATGATTAATGCCTTGTTAATAAGTTCTGGTTTACCTCAGAACTTGTGGGGGAAACTATTCTTACAACTAATCGAATACTGAATTGAGTTCCCTATAGAAAAATTCAATCCATTACATATGAAACATGAAAAGGAAGGAAATCCAACTTAAAATATTTTAAAGTGTGGGAGTGTTTGGCTAAAGTGCAAGTTCCTAAATTCAAAAGGGTAAAGACTGGACCAAAAACTGTTGATTGCATTTTTGTAGGATATGCAACAAATAGTAAGTCATATCATTTTCTAGTTCATAAATTAGAAAATCCCAACATTCATATTAATACGGTAATTGAATCAGATAATATTGAATTCTTTGAGCGTATAAAATGGAATGTGAGTCGTCTAGTGAAAAATCTAAGCGAACTCGAGAAGAAGCAAAGCAAAGTACTTTTGATGAGTAAAATCCAAGACGTTGTAAATATCAGAGGACAACTACTTCCTTTGGACCAGATTTTCTGGCTTTCTTATTGGAAACTGTGCCTCAAACATTCAAAGAAGCAATGTCTTCCTCTGTAACGACCCGACCAATCATTAAGATCTAACGCGTCGTTCGACGGTTTGAGGCCATGAGAAGCTTCACTTAAGGTATTATGACTTGTACGGGTGGTCGGAATTGAAATTTGGGAAGTTCGGAGTGGATTTGGAAAGAAAATTCTCATTTCGGAAGCTTTAACTTGGAACTAAGGGTTGATTTTAAGTAAACGACCCCATAGTGGAATTTTGATGATATTAATAGATTCATATCGTGATTTGGACTTAGGTGCATGTTTGGTTTTGGATTTGGAACTCCGTGGGACAATTCGGCGCATTTTGGCGAAAATTAAAAATTAGAAGATTTTTGAAAAGTTTGACCGAGAGCTGACTTTTTGATTTCGGGGTCGGAATTCGATTCTGAAAATTGGAACAACTCCATTATGTCATTTATGACTCACATGGAAAAGTTGAAGTCATTACGGATTGATTTGATACATTTCGGCGCAAAATATGGAAGTTGGAAGATTTGAAACCTCATAATTTGATTCGATGCGCGATTCATAATTTCAGCGCTTTTCGATGTGGTTTGAAGCCTCGACTAAGTTCGTATTGTATTTTGGGACATGTTGGGTGTAATTGGTTAAGGTCCCGAGGTCCTCGGGTGGATTTCGAAAGGTTAACAGAATGGATTTCAGACAAAGGAGGTGCTAGATTTTTTTTTCTGCTGCAAAAGCTGTTTTCGGACAGAAATTGATGCAATCGCAGAGCTGACTTTGGAAGTTTATATATCAAAATCTATAAGGAATCTGAAAACTATCAAAACATGAAAGTTGTATCCCTTTGATTTTAGTTTACATAAAGTTAAACCATTCATCATTTGAACATTCGATTAGAAAGTTTTGATCAATTGAACGAAGGCTGGTGAAGCAGTTTCGCCAAAACGTTTTGATGCGTGGAGCTGACTTTGGAAGATTATATCTCGAAATATATAAGGAGTTATATGATGGACAACCTATCAAATGAAATATCTTTGAGTCTAGTTTCTAACTCTTTAAACATTTCGTCATTTGGATATTTATACAAGGAGTTTGAGCGTTTTAGTAAAATGTGTCGAGCAGGAGAAAACTTGTCATGCGCGGTACAACCTGCACAACGCAAGGTAAAACTCGCTGAAGCACCTGTGCCTATATAAGGCAGTTGGGCGGCAAACATTTTTTGGGGATTTTCTTGAGGTAGAGATTGGTTCTTTCATGGTGGATTCGACCTTGGGGACTACTTAAGAATACAAGGTGATTTTTTTGTTGGATATTTTAAGTTAATAACATCCTATTAACACTAGTATTAACATCATTCAGTCTTTGAAATCCCTAGAAATCCTTCAAGTTGTTCAAGAATACCAAATTTCCCAAACATTGGATTTTTAAGGAAAAGCTTCAGGAAGGTAATACTAATGCTTCAAGCTTATTTCTTATGAGTCGGTGAGAGTAATTCTAATATTTGTTTCAAGTTGTTATGGTTGGATAGTTAATTTCATAAACCCTAGTTCATGGCATGAATAGTGTTCCTGAGAAAATGAAGGAGAGATAAATAGTATTTTTAGAAATGAAATTAAAGGATGCAATGGATCTATGGAATCATTTTCTAGATTAATTGGAAGTGTTCAACTAAGTAATCACCAAATTGAATATTTTGGAAATGTTGGTTAAGAAAGACGATGAATAGTAAATTGGCGGTGTTGGAGAATTAATGTAGTATGATTGATGACTTCAAATGGGTATTAAATGATAAGATTGGAGTTGAATGTACTAGTAAGTGAACCTATTAGATGATTGGAGCTGGAGTCTTGTAGCCAACTTGTGAGCCATAAATGGATATTGATAAATATTTTTGAGTCTTATTTTGATTGTAATTGTAGATATCAATTTGTTGGTGGCGTATGAGCATTTTACTCAATTTTACGATGTCGGAGGAGTATTAAAAGCTTGTGAATGTTAATAAATCAAAAAACGAGTTTTGGAGCATTGGGCATCGGTCGAGTTGTTTGAAAGGCTTGGGAACCGGCTATGGTACTCCGGAGCGAGGTAAGTCTCCTTTCTAACCTTGTAAGAGGGAATTAACCCCATAGGTTAAATAAGTAAATATGTGCTTCTACTTTTGGGGGCTACGTAATCATAAGGTGACGAGGGTCCGCGCGTAGCTACTATTATGCTTAAGTCCAGGTAGTCTAAGACCCAAAAACATGCTTTACTTGTCGTACTTGTAATTTTATTGACAATTTAAAAGTCCTAAATCATATTGAACTTGGTAAATAATTTTCTAAATGGCTAAACATCACTTTCTTGACTGTTAAAAGAGAAGTTGTCATTTCCTTGGGTAATTGTTTCCCTGATGAAGTTTTGGTTGACAGTTTGAACGTGTGTACCTATGTGCACCCTTGTCGCATGTATGATTCGCGAGCGGGGTAATTCTCTTAATTATATTTGACTGTGTCGCATGTATGATTCACGAGCGGGTAATAAATGCATCTATGGTTCGCGCCATTTGTATTTATTTAGACATATTTCTTTCAGATCATTTATTTGTAGTACTCTTTAGTAGTTCATGAATTGTGACACCAACCCCTGGGTAGTTATATAGTATATATTTAGTTCGTGGTTGGGTTATTATTCATGAAGTTATTTATTGGGAAATATTAGATTCAATATTCATTTTTGAATTGTTTATTCATGTTTAAGCAAATTGTTAAAAGAAAATGGTTAGTTAAGTTCTAATATTGGCTTGCCTATCAAGTGTAGTGTTACGCGCCATCACGATCCCGTGGGTTGGGAATTTGGGTTGTGACAAGTTGTTATCAGAGCTCTAGGTTGCCTAGTTCTCACAATTCACGAACAAGATTAATAGAGTCTGAGGGATCGGTACGGAGACGTCTGTACTTATCTCTCAGAGGCTATGAAGCTAGGAACAAACTCATTTTATTTCTACTCTGTCAATCTGGTCCTCCAGCAGCAGCAACATCAACATCAATAGCTCATATTAGAGGCAGAGCCAGAGGCCATGTCAGAGGCAGAAGCCGAGGCCACGTCAGAGGCCGAGGCAGGGGCGTGACTCATCCCATTGCTCATACTGCAGCCCCAGCTGCGGAGACCCAGGTTGAGATTGATGTGGGCTCCATCTCAGCCCGCTACAGCTGGACTAGCTCAAGTCCCAGAGGGGTTCATTGCTACCCTGGTGCTTCAGGATGCTTTTGTCCGATTAGTGGGCCTTATAGAGAGTTTAGCCCAGACTGGCGCACTCCCTG
This sequence comes from Nicotiana paniculata, assembly GCA_005239505.1. Taxonomy (NCBI): domain Eukaryota; kingdom Viridiplantae; phylum Streptophyta; class Magnoliopsida; order Solanales; family Solanaceae; genus Nicotiana; species Nicotiana paniculata. Next base: position 26,196 of record ML341770.1, read on the forward strand.
TTGCAGCAGCCGTATCTCAGGCTCGAGGAGGGGACCAGACTCCTGCTACCCACACTCCTGAGCAGACTACCCCTCAGGTCTATACCCCAGCAGCCAACCTAGGTTGGGTAGTTCAGACAGTTGCTGCAGCCTCGATTGATGATGGGGAAGTTGTGACTTCCGATTCTTTGTGGAGACTGGACAGGTTCATCAAGCTTTTCCCTGTTCACTTCAGTGGTGCTACTTCAGAGGATCCTCAGGAATATCTGGACAGCTGTCATGAGGTTCTTCGTAATATGGGTATTTTGGAGACCAATGGGGTCAACTTCGCCGCGTTTCAGATGACTTGTTCCGCCAAGAAATGGTGGAGGGATTATTTGTCAACTAAACCAGCTGGGTCACCTACTCTGAATTGGGATCAATTTTCTCACCTCTTTTTGGAGAAATTTTTTCCGATCACTACTGAGAAGAGAAGCGTCGTCAGTTTGAGTGTCTTCAGCAGGGCGGCATTACAATTACCCAGTATGAGAACTGCTTTGTGGATTTAGCACACCATGTTATTCTTTTGTTAACCACACAGAGTGAGAGAGAGTTAGGATATTTATTGAGGGCCTTGCTCAGCCTATCAGGTTGCAGATGGCCAAAGAGACGGGGCCTGAGATTTACTTTCAGGACGTGGCCAGGAGAGTTGAGTCGGTTCTTGGGATGGGAGGTCAGTGGTCAGACAAGAGACCTCTCCATTTCGGTGGATTCAGTGGTGCCTCATCTAGAGGAGGGAGTACTCAAGGCAGAGTCCATCCTTCCAGGCCATTTAATTCAGCACTTCAGACGTCCCAAGGGGCCCCAGGTGGTCGTGGCTATCATTTGATTTATTTTTATCAGTCAACCCCTATTGATACACCTCCTCTCTAGATCTTTTATAGGGGGTATCCAAGTCGACAGGGTCAGTTTGCCGGCCAGCAGTCTCGACAGTCGAGGTCTTGTTATACTTGTGGTGATCCGAGACACATTGATAGGTATTGCCCTCATATCTCAGACAATTATCAGTACCAAAATTCTCGTCCTATTATTTCGGCACCAGTTGCAGCACCACCTGCCCAGCCAACTAGGGGTAGGGGTCAGGTAGCCAGAGGTAGAGGTCAGAATGCTAGAGGTGGTGGCCAGCCCGCTAGAGGTGGAGGCCAGGCCGTTAGAGGTAGAGGTCCACCTGTCAGGGGTCCTCCTAGTGATGTAGTTCAGGGTGGTGGGGACCCTCCCTAATTATATGCATTTCCATCCAGACCCGAGGTGGAGTCCTTCAATGCAGTTATCACAGGTAACATTTCAATTTGTAATAGAGCTGCTTCAGTTTTTTTATCCGGGGTGTACTTATTATTATGTGTCATCATACTTTGCCTCGTATTTGGTTGTTCCTTGTACTCTTTAAATGTCCCTGTTTATGTGTCTACGCCGGTTGGGGATGCTACTGTGGTAGTTTGTGTATATCGTTCGTGCGTAGTCGTTATTGAGGGTCTAGAAACTAGTGTAGACATTTTTCTTCTTGAGTTGGTCGATTTTGATATCATATTAGGCATGGATTGGTTGTCACCTTATTATGCCATCTTGGACTATCACGCCAAGACAGTTACTTTAGATTTGCCGGGATTGCCTCAGTTAGAATGGAAAGGAACTCATGGTCATTCTCCCAGCAGAGTGATTTCTTATGCCAAGGCTCGTCGCATGGTTGAGAAGGAATGTTTGGATTATTTGGCTCATATTCATGATTCTGATGCCGAAATTTCTTCAAAAGAGTTAGTGCCTATTGTTCGGGAGTTTCCCGAAGTGTTTCCTGCAGACCTGCCGGGGATGCCACCCGACAGGGATATCGATTTTTGTATTGATGTGGCTCCGGGCGCTCAGCCCATTTATATTCCTCCATACCGGATGGCCCCACCAGAATTGAAAGAATTGAAAGAACAATTTCAAGACTTTCTTGATAAGGGTTTCGCCAGGGCCTAGTGTCTGCACCGGTTTTTTTCGTAAAGAAGAAGGATGGATCGATGAGAATGTGTATAGATTACCGGCAATTGAATATGGTCACTATCAAAAATAAGTATACATTTCCGATAATTGATGATTTATTTGATCAGCTATAGGGTGCCAGTTTGTTTTCGAAAATTGATCTGAGATCGGGCTACCATCAGTTGAAGATTAGGGCGTCCGATGTTCCTAAGACAGCCTTTCGGACAAGGTATGGGCACTATGAATTTTTAGTGATGTATTTTGGCTTGACTAATGCCCCATCAGCCTTTATGGATTTGACAAATCGGGTTTGCAAGCCTTATCTGGATTCCTTCGTAATTGTGTTCATTCATGATATTCTTATATACTCCCGCAGTCGGGAGGATCATGAGCATCACCTCCTATAGCACTCCAGACTTTGAGGGATAATCAGTTGTATGCAAAATTTTCAAAGTGTGAATTTTGGTTAGATTCAGTAGCTTTCTTGGGTCATATCGTATCAGCAGATGGTATTCAGGTAGATCCTAAGAAGATAGAGGCAGTCAAGAACCGGCCTAGTCCCACTTCAGCCACGAAAATTAGGAGCTGCTTGGGTTTGGCGGGATACTACAGTCGTTTTGTGGAGGGTTTCTCGTCTATAGAAGCCCCGATGATGAGATTGACTCAAAAGGGTGCCCCATTTAAATGGTCGGATGAGTGTGAGGTGAGCTTTCAGAAGCTCAAGACAACCTTGACTTCAGCACCAGTTTTGGTGTTGCCATCAGGTTCAAGATCTTTTACAGTATATTGTGATGCTTCCCGTGTTGGGCTTGGAGCAGTATTGATGCAGGATAGAAGGGTGATTGTCTCGACAGTTGAAAGTTCATGAGAAGAATTATCTTGTTTATGACTTGGAGTTGGCCACCATTGTTCACGCATTGTAAATACGGAGGCACTATCTGTATGGCGTGCCATGTGAGGTTTACACGGATCATCGTAGCCTCCAGTACTTGTTCAAGCCAAAGGATCTTAATTTGAGACAGATGATATGGATAGAGTTATTGAAAGGTTATGACGTCACTATATTGCATCATCCAGGAAAGGCCAATGTGGTGGACGATGCATTGAGTAGGAAGGCAGTAAGTATGGGCAGCCTTGCATTTATTCCAGTTGGTGAGAGACCGTTAGCTTCAGATACTCAAACATTGGATAATCAGTTCGTGAGGTTGGACATTTCGCCCAACCATGTTCTAACTTGTACAGTTGCTCGGTCTTCCTTATTCGAGCGTATCAGAGATCGGAAGGATGATAACCCGCACTTGATGGTCCTTAGGGACACCGTTCAGCACGGTGGTGCCAAGAAGGTTACAGTTGGAGATGACGGTGTTTTGAGGATGTGGGGTCGTATATGTGTGCCTAATGTTGATGGACTTCGTGAGTTGATCCTTGAGGAGGCTCACAGTTCTAAGTATTCTATTCACCCGGGTGCTGCCAAGATGTACCAGAACTTGCGACAACGCTATTGGTGGAGAAGGATGAAAAGGGATATTATTGCTTATGTGGATCGTTGTTTGAATTTCCAACAGGTGAAATATGAGCATCAAATACCCGGTGGTTTACTTCAGCAGATAGAGCTTCCTGAGTGGAAGTGGGAGTGTATCACTATGGACTTCGTTGTTGGACTCCCACGGACTCAGAGCAAGTTCGACGCCGTTTGGGTTATTGTGGATAGACTGACTAAATTAGCAAATTTCATTCCAGTGGCAAGTACTTATACTTCGGAGCGGTTTGCAGAGATATATATTCGCGAGATTTTTTGCCTTCATGGTGTGCCCGTGTGTATTATTTCTGATCGAGGTACACACTTTACCTCGCATATTTGGAGGGCAGTTCAACGAGAGTTGGTTACTCGAGTTGAGTTGAGAACATCATTTCATCCTCAGAAGGATGGACAGTCCGGGCGTACTATTCAGATCTTGGAGGATATGCTCCGCGCTTGTGTTATTGATTTTGGAGGTTCTTGGGATCAATTCTTGCCGATAGTAGAGTTTGCCTAAAATAATAGTTATCAGTCGAGCATTCAGATGGCTCCCTATGAGGCATTATATGGTAGACGGTGTAGATTGCCAGTTGGGTTGTTTGAGCCGGTAGAGGCTCGGTTATTGGGTACAGACTTAGTTCAGGAGGCCTTAGATAAGATCAAGGTTATACAGGATCGACTTCGTGTAGCTCAGTCTAGGCAAAAGAGTTACGCCGATCGTAAGGTGCGTGATGTGGCATTCATGGTTGGAGAGAGAGTATTACTTCGGGTATCGCCCATGAAGGGTGTCATGAGATTTGGGAAGAAGGGAAAGTTGAGCCCTAGGTATATCAGATCATTTGAGATTCTCGAGAGAGTGGGGGAGGTAGCTTATAGACTTGCGTTGTCTCTAGGTTTATCCTTAGTTCATCCGGTATTACATGTGTCTATGCTCTGGAATATCATGGTGACCCGTCCAACGTGTTAGATTTTAGCGCTGTCTAATTGGACAAGGATTTGACTTATGTGGAAGAGTCAGCAACCATTTTAGACCGGCAGGTTCGTCAGTTGAGATCAAAGAGTTACCCTTCAGTTTGAGTGCAATGAATAGGTCAGCTTGTTGAGGCAGATACTTGGGAGTCCGAGTCGGACATGCAGAGTAGATATCCACACTTTTTTGTCAGTTCAGGTAATTTTCTAGGTCCGTTCGAGGACGAACGTTTGTTTTAGAGGTTGAGATTATGATGACCCAAAAGGTCATTTTACGAATTTAGACTCCATTCTAGGCTTATTAGGCTTAAAACGACTATTTTACTACGATTTCGTGCGCAGTCCGGGCGTGAAACCAGAAAGTTTTTATGTGAAAATATGAGAAATAGAAATTTTTAGAGTTAAAATTTGGTTTTAGTTGAGTTGGTCAACATTTTGAGTAAGCAGACCGGATTTGTGTTCCGACGATCCTGAGAGGTCTGCAAAAATATATGGGACTTGGGCGTATGCCCGGAATTGACGAGGTCCCTAGCCTTAGAAAACATTTTTTTGAAGAAAATTGTTGTGTTGGTTTTTACAGGAAATAAAGAAATGAATTAGTGCGTGAAATCGTTGGTATCGGGCACGTATTTTGGTTCCGGAGCTCGGTACAAGTTTGGTATGATATTTAAGTCCTATATGTGAAATTTGGTGAGAATTAGAACTGATTTGACATGATTCAGACGTCCGGTTGAAAAATTAGAAAATTTGAGTGTTCTTGAGAAAATCATGAGTTTTGAGGTTGAATTCATAGTTATTGATGTTATTTTGATGATTTGATCGCACGAGCAAGTCCGTATTATATTCTTAGACTTGTGTGCATGTTTGGTTTGGAGCCCCGAGGGCTTGGGTGAGTTCGGGTAGGCTACAGAGTGGTTAGACTTAGGAAAAATGCACAGCTGATATCTGGTGTTTTGGCACAGGTCTCTGATCTCGCAAATGCGGGATCATGCCTTGCAATTGCGAAGCAGACAAACCTGGAAATGCGATATATTTCATCACAAATGCCGAACCTGCCTGGGAAGCCCATGTTTGCAAATGCGAACCACCCTTAGATTTTGCGAAGGGCCTAGAAGTCGCAAATGCGACATTTTTGGTTGCAAATGCGAGGCAGCCGGATTTTAAAAGGGTTCGCAATTGCAAACTCCTAATTGAAAATGCGATAACCGCAGCCTGTTAAAACGGATTTTAGACGGGATTTTCACCTCTTTTTCAATTCTCTCAAACCCAAAACCTCCATAGGCGATTTTCCAAAGACCCAAACTTCTCCAAATCATTGGTAAGTGATCTCTAACTAATTCCTTTCAATCCTTAACAACTTTTAACAAGATTTTAACAAAAAATCTAGAGTTTTCATGGTAAAAATTAGGGTTTTTGGGTAGAACTTAGGAATTTCAAAATTTGGGAATTTAGACCTCGAATTGAGGTCGGATTCCAAAACCAATTGTATATCCGAGATCGGGGGAGAGTGGGTAAACACATTTTGGTCCGAACCTCGAGTTTAGACACAGCGGGCCCGGGGTTGATTTTCATATTTTGATAAGAAAAGATAGGAGAACCATAGTTTTTCATTAAAGTTAATACCTTTAGCAATAATTAATGATATTGAACCCAATTGTGATTAGATTCGAGTGAGTTGAAGCCCAATTCTAAAGGAAAAGCAGTGCTTGAGCAGTGAGTGGCCTGTGAATTCGAGTTAAGTGTTGTGTCTAACCTTAGCTTGAGGGAATATGTATTGTGTGACTACTTGTTAGCTATTTTGTTGCTAAATCCAATGTATAGGTGAGGTGACGAGTACCTATATGTTGTGGTCAGGTCATAACATGCGAGTGAAAGTAAATTCTTGTTATTTTGGTAGTTGTAAACCCTATTACTTGTAATTATCGTTGTTGAAATGTTGGAAGTTTGGTATCCGGTTCCACCATCATGGATAATATTGTGAACACTTACTTGAGATTTAAATGACAAATGACACTAGAAACTATGTTAGAACACTGATTTCTTGTGAAATCCCTTGTGAATATTGAATTGAGATTTAAATGATATATGATAAAAGAAACTATGATGAACTATTGATTTCCTGTGAAATCCCTTTGTGTATGTTGTTAATGATTCTGTGATTGGTAAGGAGGAGTGTAAAGCACGAAGGGTGATTCCGTGACATATCATTGAGAGTAAAAGCACGAAGGGTGATTTCGTGCCATGTTATTGAGAGTAAAAGCACGAAGGGTGATGTCGTGCCATGTTATTAAGAGTAAAAGCACGAAGGGTGATGTCGTGCCTGAATGAAATACATTGTGAGAGTAAAAGCACGAAAGATGATGTCGTGTATGCTTATTTATGATATGGTGAGGATGAGAGTAAAAGCACGAAGGGTGATGTCGTGCCTGAATGAAATACATTGTGAGAGTAAAAGCACGAAAGATGATGTCGTGTATGCTTATTTATGATATGGTGAGGATGAGAGTAAAAGCACGAAGGGTGGTTCCGTGCAAGTTCCTTTTCTATTCTTGTTGCTTTAAATTATTGTTGATTACTGTTTATTGATGTCTTGTTATTTTTCTCACTACTTATGTTAAATTCCCCATAGCATGATCCCTTCCTATTATTGGATATAATGTTAATTCCTTAATTTCTATTGTTGCTGATAGTATGTTTATACATGTCCAGGTTTTATGTGGTGTCCTATCCTAATCTTGTCACTACTTCGCCGATGTTAGGCTCGACACTTACTCAGTATATGGCGTCAGTTGTTTTCATACTACACTCTGCACCTCTTGTGCAGATCCAGGTACCAGTCAGAGCTGATTCTTTGAGCACAATTGAGTTTTTACACGGAGACATGAGGTAGATCTGCTGGCATCCGCAGATTCCTAGAGTCTTCCCTTATTTATTTAGATACTGTTTTATTTCATTCAAAATAAAGACATATTTCTTTCAGACCATTTATTTGTAGTACTCTTTAGTAGTTCGTGAATTGTGACACCAGACCTTGGGTAGTTATATAGTATATATTTAGTTTGTGGTTCGGTTATTATTCATGAAGTTATTTATTGGGAAATAGATTCAGTATTCATTTATGAATTGCTTATTCATGTTTATGCAAGTTGTTAAAAGAAAATGGTTAGTTAAGTTCTAACATTGACTTGACTAGCAAGTGTGGTGCTAGGCGCCATTACAATCCCGTGGGTTGGGAATTTGGGTCGTGACAAGTGGTAAGCAAGGCTATATTATTAGTGTTACTAGAAGCATTATCCATTGAAACAGACATTAATTTATCACTAATGCAAAAATATCTACAAATATCTGTAACTGTGCTAGAAATAAACTGCCCTGTGTGACGTGAATTAATTATTCTATAAGCAATAATGCATTTTTGCATTATCCAATCCTCATCAATCCAATGGCTAGTAACAGTAAGATAATCACAGTCATATCAGTAGTAATAGAAACATGACAATCTATATGAGTAAATAAATAGCGCAAATATTGTTCATATTCATGTTTATATTTATAAATATCGCTCTTTACGGTTGTGCGAGGTCATCCTTTATAAGTAGCATTAAAAACTTTTCTAATATAATGCACAAAGTGAGGGTTAGAAGAAAAACTATAGGGTAAGCACATAATAGTAACCATTTTTCCAATTCTTCATGATATTTTTTTGGATCATAATATAAAATACCACCGGTAACAGTGTTAATTCCTGGTTGAAACTGATTGGACCCAGTACTAAGGTCAGCCTGACTAGGTACACTTTTCCCCTCGACCAAGGCTTTCATTTGAAGATATTTGACTTTATCTTTAGGGTGTATCAATATGTGTCTAGACAAAGTTCCCGTACCCCCCCCCCTCCCGACCTCCAACATATTTAAAAGCTAACTCTTTGCCACAAGTTTTACACATAGCCTTATTTTTTCCTCTTAGTTGAATAAATAATTGCCAAACAATAGATGTTTCGCTCCATTTAGAAGGTTGTCTGGAAAAGTAGGGGTAGTAACAGGTGGGTCAGACGGGGCATCATTTGGATTATTATTAGTTGGGTTAACTTCTTCAACAATAGGACTAGTGGATGTATCGTCATCCGGTTGCATTTTATCAAAATCTATTTCTTCATCATCATTTTCATCAATAGTTGGATTACCATAAAGAGCATTCATATATTCATGGTTTAATTGTTCACCTGGTGCAATATCATGGTAAAATGGACTATCGGTAAATTGTAATAAACTATTGTCACTATCAAGAATAGCAGGTGTAGGACGGGTAACATGCTTAGGTCGGAGAACTGGGGGAAGTGGAGGAGGAACAACTTGGCCACTAGATTCACCAATCCCTTACTAATTTTATTAAAATTTTTTTTAAAGAATAGACAATCTTAATTATAATTATACAAAGTAAAACAAACAAAAACTATAATATTAATACTTAAGAGTTGGAAAGAGTTTACCGAATTGACGAACAACTTGTTGAAAATTAATTATCGTTGAAGACTTGAATACTTCAATTCACCAACTTCACAAATTGCGACAATAAAGTAAGCAATTATAAAAGAAAATTAGAGAGAGATTGATGAATATGTGAGAAAAATGAAAGAATGAGGGGGTATTTATAGTTGAAAATAGGGAAAAGGTGTAATTATAAAAAGTTTAGGGTTAATATAAAGTTGGGNGGGGGGGTTAGATAGCTATTTTATAAATAGCCAACGACTATTTTGGCAGGTAAAACGACCATTTTTTAAATGCCATAACGGCTAGAAACAACCATATTTGGGAGATTTGTTTATAAAAAAAGTAATCGTTTGGCCCGTTTAGGCCCATTTAGGACCGGTCGAACCGGCCCACTTCCCAGCCTGTCCCGGTCCCAAATGGTCTTGGTCTCGCGGGCCTCAATAATGGGACCAGTCCACTCCCATGCACATCCCCACTCGGTCCCGGTCCTATACGGTTAGGGCCATTTGGGCCCACAGCCCATGTGGGCTCGCGGTCCTGAGCCGGGCCCGATCGTAACCAGCCCACTTGCCAGCCCTAACATCTATAGGCTCCTAGAGGGACTTTGTCATAATTCTTCATATGTTTACAAAGTGAGGCCTAGAGATTAGTTGTAGGAAAAAGGAGAGAAAAGTTGCATAGACGCACTTACAAGGTCAGAGTCGTACATGTTGCATGATAGAATGTAGCAACCGTTATGAGATTGGAAGGATTCCGACCACAAGTCGTGGTGTGAGAAAGAGGTCTAAAGGGGAAATGCCTTGGCCTTTGTATTTATTCACAGAACAGTTGCCTAAATGGCAAGGACAGTATTAAAACAATTCGTAATAGCTATCCTGTTATGAGACCGATAAGTGCATCAACCAACATTCAAGGACGAATTTTCTAAAGGGAGGAATGATGTTACACCTCATAGTATTATGTCGATGTTACGCTCCGCAGTATTACAATGATGTTACACCCCGTAGTATTGTATGTTGGATTTGTCGTAAATAATTGACATCAGTTCAAGGATGAGATTATTTTTGAGGTTATAAGTATTTATGCTATTTATAACAGATGATAAGTAAGTACCGTGAAGGTTAGAGGGTAAACAAATCAGAGAAAATGAGTTTTGTTGAAGATTGTCAATTTGGGATAAAATACGGTCCAAGCTATAATACCCCATGTTTATGGACTAGTGTCATACAAAGTACCACCTGACCATGATAGTAAGGTATATAAAGTGTGTTAAACGTGATTAGTATTTTAACTAAATTGAGATAATTCTTAATTATATGGATAATTGGTTTATTATTGATTTTAGTGGGAGGTTAACAAGGTAACTGATTTTTGGGTGGATAAACTTAAATGAGGCCTCACCTCAACGTGGCAGCAAGGGGCTATGTAATTGTGATTCTTGGTTTAGGTAATTAGGTCGCATATATAGGGGTTTTTTGGGCAAAAGTAATCCATAAAGTGGGGCCCACACCTATGATAAAGACACCTACATATATCATTAAAGGGAAATGTTTGTATCTTCATCAAAAATTTCTTATGAACCCACAATTAGAAGATATTTCCCTACATTTTTAAGTGAGATGCTTATGTTTCTAAGCAACGGGTGAAATATCAAACAAGAATTTATATGAAATTGCATAATACTATAGCAATGTGAGATTTTCGATTCTAAGAAAGTACAATGCAATCTTTCCCAAGAATATCATACGGGGTTTTCCCTATTTCGATCTCATCGTTACGTGTTTCATCGCGATTGACGTGTGTTAGAGGTATTTTCAAGAGAATCGGCTCAGGTATGTTAAGACTATACCTTATTTCCTTATGGCATGATCCATATGATACAAACGAAATGAGAAAATATACAACTTTCATAAAATGACTCTATTCTTAGAAGTACTAGGGGTGTGTATGTTCTTGATTCACGATGTGTCTTATCTTCTGTTCATGGGTCTCAAAAAAATATGTAGATGATAAAATTTATCCGAAGGCATATTGATTTTATGACATACTGAACGGTTTCGAACCTGCACTACTATTGAGTAGCGAGGATGGTCGATGCAGTTTTACCCAACAAGGTCGGGATCGATATCCATAGGGAGTTAATTGATTTGGACTCAGGTATCTATCTAAATCTAGATGCGTGTTTTGTTCCTAATTTCACTTCCACACATGTTGGTGTTGATTCTACTTCTAATTCTATTCTATTGTATGCAAAGATTAAAGCTAAGTAAAATATCTTTGATGTTGTGTTTCAAGTTTTTTAAAGGACTAGGGTAATGAATTCTGCCTAGGTGGATACCTAATGGGTAGCAAGAATCTAGGGTAAGTTGTAACGATCCGCCCGACGGTTTTAAGAATTCTAACTCCGTTCGGCGGAATAAGGTCTTGAAATATTAGGTATATTGACTTCCGTTCATGGTGGAATTCAGTTATCGGATGATTCGGAGTTGAATTGGAAGAAGGGTTCTAGTTTGGAAGCTTAAGCGGTGAAATTTGATCGAAATTTGACTTTTTGTGTAAACGGCTCTGGAATAAGTTTTGGATAATGTCAACAGCTCTGTATGGTCATTGGACTAAGGCGCGCATCCAGATTTGGATTTGGAGGTCCGTAGAGTAATTTGAGGCAATTCGGTGAAAAATTGGAAAATTTGAAGTATGGAAAAATGGAGAAGTTTTACCCACACTTGACTTTTGTGATATCAGGGTCGAAATGCAATTCTGAGAGTTGGAACAACTCCGTTATGTGAATTGGGACTTGTCTACAAAATTTGGCATCATTCCGGGTTGAATTGATAGGTTTCGGCACGAGTTTAGAAGTTTGAAGATTGGAAAGTTCATAAGCTCGATTCATAGCTTCGTCATGTTTGGATGTGGTTTGAGACCTCGAGCGGGTCTGTGTTAGAGCATGGAACCTGTTGGTATGCTTGGGCGGGGTCCCGAGGGCCCCTAGTGTGTTTCGGACGAGTCGCGAATGAATTCCATGGTTTTTGGGGATGCTGAGTTCTGGTGTAACCGTACCTGTGGACCTTGGGTGCAGCTGTTATGATTGCAGGTGCGGGAAAGGAGGCGCAGGTGCGAGAAAGGCTGGTCTGGGCAGTCTCTTCAGATGTGGAGAAATGGTCGCACGTGTGGCTTGGCAGGAGCGGGGTCTTGAGCGCAGAAGCAGAGATAAAGCGCAAGTGCGGTTGGTCGAGCTCACCTGCAGTTGCACAGAAGTGATCATTTTCATCACAGGTGCGATCACGCCTGGGCAGAGAGTTTATATTCGAGGGTTTGCCATTTTCTCCATATTTTGTCTTGTAGAGCTCGGTTTGGAGCGATTCTTGGTGGGTTTTTCAACTAATCCGATTGAGTAAGTGTTCACCTAGTGTTTAATATACTCCATGATTTTATCCTTGTTTTTGTCATTTAAATTGTGTTTTGAGTTGAGGAAGATGTTGGTTTTTGAAGAAAATTTCTAAAATCAAAAATCATGATGACCTATACTCTATGCTTAGGGTGTCACAGGGTGACCTATACTCGAAGAATATTTATTTGAAAAGTATTTATTTTGAAGAAACTATGTTTGAAGAATATTTATTTGAAAAGTATTTATTTTGAAGAAACTATGCTTGAAGAACATTTATTTGAAAGTATATTTGAAGAACATTTATCTTGAAGAAACTATGTCTGAAGGACATTTATTTGAAAAGTAAAGAACTGTGTTCGAAAGACATTTATTTGGAAAGTTAATATTTGAAAAGTAATTATCTTGGAAGAACTATGTTTGAAGGATATTTATTGAAAATTTTATGTTTGAAAAAAGTATATTTCAAAGGAATTTCCCATTGGGAAGGATTTTATTCTAAAGACCCCAAATTAAAAAACTTACAGGTGAAAGTTTACACTTGAAGGATTTGACTGTTTTATTGGGGTTGTTAGCTAAGGCCTGACGTGGAATCTATTGCAGTGCTGAGTTACTATTTTCCCTTATTGTATTATGATTTTTTGGATTTGGGTTGTGTTCCAGTCCATCCTTCTGTGTCTTATTATGGTGTTACGCTATTACTTTTTGTCTTCCCTTCCTTATTGTGGTTGCTATGCTGTTAGCCATATCGTGTAGTCATTAGATAGCTGTCGTGTTCTGTCATTCCTATACTTATGCTTGTTCAGTTTATTAGACCAGTGGGTGTGTTGACTAGTCCTCGTCACTACTTCACCGAGGTTAGTTTTGATACTTATTGGGCACCGTTGTGATGTGCTTATACTACACTTCTGCACATTTTTATGTAGATCCAGGTATTGGTCGTTAGTAGCTGTGCGGATTCTTGCTGAGGAGACTCAAGGTAAACCTGTCATCGCATTCGCAGGCTTCGGAGTCACCTTCCTATTTTGTATTTACACTATTTTTACTTACTTCCAAACAATTGTATTTAGAAGTTGTAATAACCTCCAGAGAGCTTATGACTTGTACATACCGGGTTTTGGGAATATGTTTATTGTATAAAGAATTCATTTAAAAAAATATTAGATGCTATTTATTATTGTTGTTATTCCGTAAATGTTAGGCTTACATATCCTTAAGACTAGGTGTCATCACGATACCCAACGGGGGAAATTGAGTCGTGACTAGTTGGTATCAGAGCTCTAGGTTCATAGGTTTTACGAGTCATAAGCGAGTTTAGTAGAGTCTTGCGGATCGGTGTGGAGATGTCTGCACTTATCTTTGAGGGGATACGAAACTATTAGGATAACTTCCCTTCCTTCATTCCTGTCATGCGAGTTCATTGATCTCAAAGTTTGAAATTATTATTCCATTATCTCACTGATGGTGAGGACACGAGTTGCGGTTCCTGAGGATACCCCAGAGTAGATATCGCTAGGGTCGGAGGCAGAGGCCGACGAGGAGCATGTGCCGCAGGTAGGGCACCTACCAAAGTAGCAGTTGAGGAGCCGCAGTAGTTCCAGTTGGGGCAGGTACCGGAGGCTTCTGCTGTTAGCCCCAGACTTCAGGAGACTTTAGCGCAGTTCCGAGCATGTTTGGTGCATTAGCTTAGGCGGGGTTATTTCTGGTTGCACCAGTTACTTCACAGACCGGGGAGGAGCCTAGACTCCCCCTGCCCACACTCTAGAGAAGTGAGTTCACGTTTGTCAGGTTCCAGGTGTCATGGTGACAATACCTATGGTTCCAGTTCAGCTCAGGGTCAGAGCAGCAACATCCAAGGAAGGGCAACTTAGATTTTCAAGGTTCAAGAGATACAACCCTCCTACCTTCAGTGGACTGGCGACAGATGATTCCCAGGGTTTCCTGGAGGAGTGTCACTGCATTTTTTGTACTATGGGTATTGTGGAGACGAGCAGGGTTTGTTTTGTTACATTTCAGCTCAGGGGAGCGGCTTATCAGTGGTGACGGGCATATGAGTTGGGTAGCCCGGCCGAGTCAGCTTCACTTACATGGAGTCAGTTTTCAGAGATGTTTTTTTAGAAAGCTTGTACCTCAGTCACTTCGGGGTGCACGACGTGCGGAGTTTGAGAAGTTGCTTCAGGGCACCATGTCAGTGTTAGAGTATGCCGTCAGATTCAGTAATTTGGCCAGACATGCACCTGCCTTAGTCGCTTTAGTTAGAGGGCGAGTCAATAAATTCATGGAGGAGCTCAGGTACAATATTCGTTTCAGCATAGCTCGAGAGTTGGGGTCATATCTTCTGTTCTAGCAGGTGGTAGGGGTCGCTCGTCGGTCAGGGGGCATGTAGGACCAGGGAGCGAGAGGATAGACGAGACCATGAAAGGGAGTACAGGGAGGCGAGGAGGCCTAGTGGACTAAAGGGATCTACTGATCCTTATTTTGGAGGCAGGGTACAACATGGTAGAAGTTTTGTGGGTCAGTCAGTTCAATTTGCACTTCCGACTTCGCGCAGTGTTTCTGGTACTCAGGGGTCTCTGAATACTTGTACTGCTCAGTCCACAACCATGTTAGTAGAGAGGTTGTTTTGGGTGTGGAGATATCAACCACATGGTGAGAGGTTTTCCCAAGCTCCAGACAAATGTGTCACAGTGAATTATTCAGGTGAGTAGAGGGCGCCCAATAGGGGGAGGCCCGACCGTTGTGCCAGATGTTATCATGCAGGTATGTTTTGATATGTTACAGAGGGGCACCATTCGTATCTCATTATGGTTTTGCTGGTCGGGACGAGTTCCCTTATTTGTTGTTTCATTTATGAGTGAGTTTCATGCCTCGCACTCTATTTTCATATTTGCTCCTGTTGGGAGATTGTATGACTGGTAGCCCATATCTATTATTGTTTCTATTCATTATTGAAAGTTATGAGACTAGTAGTAAATTCCTATTGTCCAGTACGGTAGGCTTGATGTGATTTCATGAGTATTTTAGGTACGCGCTGTGATTTTTATGCTTCACCGATGTAGAAGCCAGCACTTGTTGTAGTTTTTTTTTGAAGGAATTGATCTTGTGAAAAGTTCCAGTTTGTGTGATATATATCCTATTTGTGATTCAGAGTGGAGGGTAGGACCCTCGTGGTTTCATGTGATTTGATGTGTTCGAACAGGGTTGTGTACCGCGATAGAAGGTATATTAGGATGGGATCCTTGTGAGTTGTTCATATGCATTTAAGTCCTCCCTTGTTATATTACTTGGTAGGTTAGTATTGATAGAGAGTTGTTCCTGTCAGGCTTGTTTGATAGTTTCCTTATGTGTTTCTCTTTTCATTTTCAGTCATTTTCATTCTATGCTCCTTGAGTTTTAGCATGCGGGGTGTGTGCACGGTGGTGTTAGTTGTGGCTTGGTGATTCAGGTGTCTAATTATAGGGTTTTCTTGTTTCTTGCATTATTATCAGTTTTATGGAGGTTTGAAACAGAGTTCTTTCAGATATGAGGCTAATTGCCAGTGCTGGGTTGATTTCGGGAAGCTATTGTGATGAGAAGTGATATTAAGGGCCTATGTGTGATGTTTTATGTTTTGTGGTCGTACCTTGTGGGTGTAGGCATGAGCTGATGCAGCTGGTTGAGATTGATACCGGATATGGTTTTAGAATCGGGTGTTTTGGAAATGAATAGAAGGTAAGAAACTCAGGTATGAGGCTTATCGGTGTTGGTAGAAGGACTAAATTGCAGTTGAGATGGTGTCGTCGGGCTTATGCAGATTGGGGTGACGTGGGATTCACTCGCAGGTGTGTTTTGGAAGGGTGCATTCAGTGATTTGAAGACTTCAAGGCGAATCTTAGCACGTTCGAGGACGAACGTTTGTTTAAGAGGGGGAGAATGTAACGACCCACCTGGTTGTTTTGAGAATTCAAGCTCCGTTCGGCAGCATAAGGTCTTGAACAACTTCATATTAGGTATATCGACTTGCGTGCATGGTGAAATTCAGTTACCGGATGATTCGGAGTTGAATTGGAAGAAGGATTCTAGTTTTGGAAGCTTAAGCGGTGAAATTTGACAGGAATTTGACTTTTTGTGTAAACGGCTCTGGAATAAGTTTTGGATAATGTCAACAGCTCCGTATGGTCATTGGACTATGGCGCGCGTCCAGATTTGGATTTGGAGGTCCGTATAGTAATTTGAGGCAATTCGGCGAAAAATTGGAAAATTTGAAGTTTGGAAAAATGGAGAAGTTTTACCCACAATTTGACTTTTGTGATATCGTGATCGGAATGAGATTTCGAGAGTTGGAACAACTCCGTTGTGTGAATTGGGACTTGTCTGCAAAATTTGGCGTCACTGAATTAGAAGTTTGGAGATTGGAAAGTTCATAATCTCGATTCATGTTGCGATTCATAGCTTCGTCGTGTTTGGATGTGGTTTGAGACCTCGAGCGGTTCCGTGTTAGAGTATGGAACTTGTTGGTATGCTTGGACGGGGTACTGAGGGCCTCGGGTGTATTTCAGACGAGTCGCGGATGAATTCCATGATTTTTGGGGAGGCTGAGTTCTAGTGTAACCTCACCTGCAGACCTTGGGCGCAGGTGCGATGATCGTAGGTGCGGGAAAGGAGGCACAGGTCCGAAAAAGGCTGGTCTGGGTAGTCTCCGCAGATGCGGAGAAATGGTCACACGGTGCAGCTTCGTAGGAGCGGGGTCTTGAGCGCGAAAGCGGAGATAGAGTTCATGTGCGGTTGGTCGTGCGCACCTATGGTTGCGCAGAAGCGACCATTTTCATCACAGGTGCGGTCACACCTAGGCAGATAATTTATATTCGAGGGTTTGCCATTTTTTCCTTATTTTGTCTTTTAGAGCTCGGTTTTGAGCGATTCTTGGTGGGTTTTTCAAGCAATCCGATTGGTAAGTGTTCTTCACCTAGTATTTAATATAGTCCATGATTTTATCCTTGTTTTTGTCATTTAAATTGTGTTTTGAGTTGAGGAAGATATTGGTTTTTGAAGAAAATTTCTAAAATGAAAAATCATGATTTGGGGGACGAAATGGTATCGGAATTTGATAACTTTTGTATGGTTGAAACTCATATTATAAGGTATTCGCCATATTATAAAATTTATCGGGTTTCGAGGTACGGGCCCGGGGGTCAACTTTTGGACCGATTTTTATAATTTGATAAATATGGAGGCTTTATGATACGAAATAGTTTCTTATGTGTTTTATTTACGTTTTGAAGTTGTTTCGGGTAGATTTGAGCTGTCCAGAGGTCTTTCTCCCGAGAAGTTCATTTTAGAGTACCGGGTTGTCATCTTTGAGGTAAGTATCTTGCCTAACCTTGTTTTGGGGAATTACCCCTTAGGATTTGAGTCTTCTATGTTGTTTGCAATCAGTGTACATGAGAAGTTGGTCTTTAGGGTTCTTAGGTCCTTATATTCAACGTGTATGAAGTTTTTTTATATGTTTGAGTTCCTACTTGCTAGTTTCACCCCTACATGTTGTGACTAGAGATAATTTATTTAGGACCCCCCCCCCCAACCGTCTAATTGAAGCTTATTTGACTTAATTGAATATTTTATACCTTCTACCATCATGCTATATTTTTCCATAGACTGCCTATCTTTGAGATTATTATCCCACCCTATAATTGTTTAGCGTTAACTGGAGTTTTGTTTATCTTCTGCTACTTATCCCTAATTGAATTGTTGAATATCCTCCGTAATTGCTCAATCACAGAAGGATTTTATTTAACCTTTATCTTAGATGACTTGCCTTTATTTGGAACTATTTAACTTGTGTTGGTTTCTTATTGTTGATTTGAATATTGTGGATTCGTTGCTACGTTTTTGCTTTACCTGGTTAAGTTGTTCTCTTTACGCCTAGCATTCTTATCGTGATTATTCCTTGTCGACGAGTTCTACCCTTTCTTTGTGATTTAAAGTTCTTGTATTGATTTGCTCACCATACTTTGTATTACTGTCATTGTTGCTTTGTATTTATTGTGGTGTACGAGTTTCTGTCGTGCTATAGCTGTTGTCTTTGTTGGTTGCGCTGCATATTTACTTTGGGACTACGAACGTATTCCGGGACATCCCCCTATACTGCATATTTTCTTTGGGGCTACGGACATATTCCGGGAGATCCCCCAGCACTGCATATTTACTTTGGGACTATAGACGTATTCCGGGAGATCCCCCTGTACTGCATATTTATTTTGGGACTACGGACGTATTCCGGGAGATCCCCCAACACAACATATTTATTTTGGGACTACGTACATATTCCGGGAGATCCCCCTATACTGCATTATAGATTCAGGACTACGGGATGAGATCCCGTATATTCCCCTGTTGATATATCTATGTTCAGAGTTGTTAATACTCTATGCTTAGGGTGTCACAGGATGACCTATACTAAAAGAATATTTATTTGAAAAGTATTTATTTTGAAGAAACTGTGTTTGAAGAATATTTATTTGAAAAGTATTTATTTTGAAGAAACTATGTTTGAAGAATATTTATTTGAAAAGTATATTTGAAGAACATTTATCTTGAAGAAACTATGTCTGAAGGACATTTATTTGAAAAGTAAAGAACTGTGTTCGGAAGATATTTATTTGGAAAATTTCATATTTGAAAAGTAATTATCTTGGAAGAACTACGTTTGAAGGATATTTATTGAAAAGTTTATGTTTGAAGGAAGTATATTTCATAGGAATTTCCCATTGGGAAGGATTTTATTCTAAAGACCCCAAATTTAAAACTTACAGGTGAAAGTTTACACTTGAAGGATTTGACTGATTTATTGGGGTTTTTGGCTAAGGCCTGATGTGGAAACTATTGCAATGCTGAGTTACTATTTGCCCTTATTGTATTGTGATTTTTCGGATTTGGGTGTGTTCCAGTCCATCTTTCTGTGTCTTATTATGGTGTTCCGCTATTTCTTTCTGTCTTCCCTTCCTTATTGTGGTTGCTATGTTGTTAGCCATATCGTGTAGTCATTAGATAGCTGCCATGTTCTGTCATTCCTATACTTATGCTTGTTCAGTTTATTAGACCAGTGGGTGTCTTGACTAGTCAACGTCACTACTTCATCGAGGTTAGTTTTGATACTTACGGGGCATCACTGTTGTTTGCTCATACTACACTTCTGCACATTTTTGTGCAGATCCAGGTATTGATCGTTAGTATCTGTGCGGATTCTTGCTGAGGAGACTCAAGGTAAACCTTTCGTCGCGTTCACAGGTTTCGGAGTCACCTTCCTATTTTATATTTACACTATTTTTACTTACTTCCAAACAATTGTAATTAGAAGTTGTAGTAAACTCCATAGAGCTTATGACTTGTACATACCGAGTTTTGGGAATATGTTTATTGTATAAAGAATTCATTTCAGAAAATATTAGATGCTATTTATTATCGTTGTTATTCCGTAAATGTTAGGCTTACCTAGTCCTTAAGACTAGGTGCCATCACGATACCCAACGGAGGGAAAATTGGGTTGTGACACAAGCTTGATTTGATTGGGGTCGTAATATAGCCATCACACCCAAGTACTCACTCTATACCTCTCGGTAGTTTGAGTGATTTTTCCCAATTTGGCTTTCTCAAGTCCAAATGGGTATTCATGCAATACAAGTGATATTAGCTCAAATCGAGTATTACGATCTCTAGGTTTAACCCTTTAATTATGGCTATCAATTTCTTGAGTTGACCCCTAATTCCTTGTTAGCCTAGTTTTGCTATACTTAATCCTTCTATCGTAAGAAGAGACCTAGTCATAAAGGCATGAATCAGTGTTTGCAACCACTAATCCTTCAATTCTAGCAAGATCTAGGCTAAATATCACTAACCCATAAACATTCAAGGCCTAAAGTTAAAAACCCATTAAATACCCACATTAGAGTTGGGTCACAACCCTAGCTATGGGTCTAGCTACTCATAGCAATAGCATAAATGAAAGATAAAGAGAAGATAAAATTCATAATACTAAATTAAAAGATGAAAATCTAATGTTATAAGGTAAATCTTGTACAAAATTGCCCAAAAGGGAAAACCTAGCCATCTCACGTGCTCAGCAAAAACATAACATAACCTAAAAATGACAAAGATCTATTTATACTAAGCTGAAATTTCCGAACAAAAATACCCCTGCGGAGGTTTCGCGGTCGCGTAATTCTGGCTGCGGACACACCCTTGCTTTCGCGGCTACGTAATTCTGATTTTAGTCCGCGTTTCTTCACATTTAGGTCTGGGTTGAACATTATTTTGCGGTCCGCATAAGAGACTTCCACGGCCGCATAATTTTGATGTGGACCGCCTTTCTCATTTTTTCTTAACTTGTGAACTCTCTGAACCTTAGCAACTGCGGTCTGCGGAATTCCAATTGTGGCTGCGCTGGTACTTTTGCAGTCGCATCTTCCTGTCGCGGTCCGCTTTCATGTTTTTTCTCAAAAACACATCTCTCTGATTCTCAATTTTGCGGACCCCGAAATAGTGTTCGCGGACGCACAGTCTTGGCGCGGTCTGCGTTTCTCATCTGTAGATACAGTCTTGGTTATTGTTGAAATTTTGACTCCTTTATGAGTTGATTATGGTTCCTTTTTCTCATTTTGAACAATCCTTGCAAGAAGCATATTAAGTTAGTTTTCGATTACCTTCACACATTTTTGGCCCAAAACAAAAGTAAAAGAGAGCAAATAATAGGCTAAAATACCTACTTATCAATTCCCCCAAACTTAAGCTTTTGCTTGTCCTCAAGCAAATATGGTAATTACCACCTCCACAAGAAAAAGAAAAGGATATTTCAGCTGGTCTAAGGTGACTCCATCAAGTATCAATCGGGACTAACAATCACCCTCAACGCAAATGAATTATCAACAATATCATGTTACGAAATTTTGAGCACCGTAGTTCTAATATGACACTAGAGCATCAAGAGTTGACTCAATTCATCAAGGAAGCTCGCTCTCTCACGTAGGTAATTGTGGATCCCAAATTCCTCCTCCTCTACTCTCCATGAGCAAATCTCACTTTTTAGAATGTAGCACTCAAAACAAGGATTGCGAAGAAGTGCACTCATCACTTTCAAAAGAATGCTACGAGTCCGGCTGTAAGTACCATAAGCTTGCCCCTTATGTAAATCACCACTAATGTAATCTCACTCAACTTGAAATCATATAGGTATTTAGCGGGGATGTAATGAAGGCTTTTGGATCAAGGTATGACATAACGAACTATGACGGTTTCATCTTTCCTTAAGCACTCCATTTTCTCATTTCGGCTCATACTTTCTTGACTCTTTGAGTCATTTTTCTTCTTTCTTAGGGGGACTAGAGAGACATACCGTCACTCTTTCTTACTCATGACAATCATTTTTCTCCTTTTTTTCATCATTCCATTCCTTTCATCATTACATTCTTTGAATCCCTTCAACTTTCACTTTCTTTTTGACATATTTCTTTTTGGCTTCTATTCCTTTTCTTTGCCTTTAGTTTTCATCAATTCTTTTTCTTCTTTGAACCTTTTATCACTTTCAAATTCCTCGTCTCTCCCCCAAACTTATGTTTTTGCCAATTGTTCATCAGGAATGCTAAGGAAAGATTGGGTGCCAAGCGAGGGTCATTATAAAACGGGTAAAGGCTTGTAATGTGGCTATTGAGTGAAAAGGGATTAGGATCAAAGGGGTTGACTACGGATATCATATTGGTAGGATACGAAATCTTTCAAAGTTTAAATTGGATCAAGGAGAGCCTACAATCACTACTCAAGTCGAGCTATACTTAAAATTTCGCCTAGACAAACATTTAGGGCAAGTTCTAGACTTATCGGCATGGGACTTGGACTTGCAATTCAATACCTCACCTCTCAAGCTACTGGATTGTTAAAGAGAATAGAGTCGAGGGCCCACAACAACCCTAGATAAGATTGAAAATCACAAATGGATCAAAGAAACCACTCAATGATTGTTTTAGTCAACTCAAGAGTCTAAAGGTCACAACTAGAGCTATTCTTTGTCAATCAATTTGTCTCTAATCATGAGGTCGAAGGTAAATGTGTTAGTACCAAGTGAAATCTTCTTGAGACACTTTTATTCATTACTACTACATATCAAAGCAAAAATAAAATGGACTCAATCCCTTAAGAAGGTTGTCACGCCATCCATCGTTGGGAAGAGCCACCCGGTTCACACAACATCCACCTTTGGAAAGAACCATGGAATTAAGAAAACCAAAGACTTATTCATCACTCAAAATGTAAAAAGAAGCTAAAAAACTCAAAAAGAAGCTACTAAAGGAAATAAGAAGCTAAGCTATTAAGGAAAAATACGAAAGAAGTTATAAAGTAAACTACGGAAAGTAAAATAAATATATACAATAATGGAGTGAAACGAATATATACAAAATGGAAATTAATATATACATCGAATGGTAAAGTTATATACATACCAAAAGCGAAAAATAACGAAAGTGAAAATAACGATAAATAAAGAGAAAGAAAAATAGTATCATAGTTATTACATACCAGTGTCATCAAATCATAGTCAAATCAAAATTATCACCCCCCCCCCACCCAAGATAAAAGATAGCATTGTCCTCAATGCTAATATCAAAATAAGATCAGGGAAGGGTTAGAGAGTAAAGAAAACTCCCTTTGTGTTCTCTATCTGCATGGGGTCAGACACATGAATAGGGTCCTCGGACTGCATAGGATCCTCATATCCCTCTGGGTCCTCTAACTGGACTTCCACATCCTCGGACTGGGGGACCACGGGGTTGCGGAGCATTTGGATCATCTCCTCAGTAATATGTGAAGTGGCAGCCAGCACCTCAGACTTGCCAGCTGCTGCATCTGATGCCTCATGATCTGCTGCCTGTGCTGCTGTGATTGTCTCCTCCATAAGCAAGTCCAGTGGTATATCTCCAACAGAAGTGAACTTATATACCTCCCTCTTTAGCTTCTCCACTGACTCCTTTGAGGAGAGTTTTTCTCATCTTCTTTACCTGCTTGCCCAGATCCTTAATCACCTTGCCATGAGCATCCAAAGTCTCCAGGATCTTCTTTTGGTTCTCTAGGAGCTTCTTCTGGTTGTCCAGAAGATCCTTCAATGAATCCACCACTGATGAAGGTACCTAAAGCTGTGTTGGGGCTGACTGTGCTGCTACTGAACCGAATAAGACAGACAACTTTGATATAGCTGCCTGCATACAGTTATTGATGTTGGATAAGGTCTGAGCAACTCACAGTGCAGTCTAAGGTTAAGTAGAAGATAAGGGCACAGATAGTGGCATAATGATGGATGACCCGGATGAAGGAGGAGGTAGGGCAGCTGAAGATCCCTTGGTTGTGGAAGGCTCTGACCAGGTGGCCACTACCCTTGGCTCTTCAGGCTGGCCAGTGGAGGTAGTGGCTTTACCTTTTTCTTTAGGGTTGTCCGCTCATTGGAGGGTATACCTGGAAAAAGGATTTTTTGGCTACACCTTCGTGTCATAGTGCCTTCCCTCTACCCCTTGGTCCTCGATATACATAGTCATGAAATTGGGGTAGGGGTAGGACCTTTCTTCTTTTCCAGTTGCTTTGGAGATGTGGTAGGACATGAGGTTCCCCACAATGATTGGATACCCCGCCAAGATGAAATCCATTAGGATCGTGCGGGAGAGTGAGATGAAACTATCATGCTGGCAAGGATCAAGCCGGTTGCATACAAAATATGCCCCACCCTTTGGCTTCAAAGCTGAGGGTGTTTCTGGCGACTGGGACTCCAGTTGTGAGCCAGGGCGGTGTTGTTCCTGGGATGGATATTACTTCTGCTAGACAAGGACGGGTTGCTTCATCTAGGTCCATCTTCTCCAAATATTGTGCTACTTCCACATCCTCAAAATCGGCATATTTGTTCAAGGTGTTTCCATCAAACCGTATCTTCAAGTTCCGTACCTTTGTCACAGTGGGTGCCCTTTTTGATGTGGGAAACATTTGCGTAGAACTCCTTGACAAGGTACTCATTGACATCCACAATCTTGCTGGTGAAGTATTTCCATCCTTTTCTCTGCTCAATTGTCTCTTGACATTTGGATTAATAGGAAGGAGATCTCTTTCTATGAACTGTCGCTCAAGGGTGAGCGACCTTTGGGGCTGCCATTCCCGGAATTTCAAGCAGGCCTTCTCATTCACGAACCTGTCAGCCCACACCTCGGGCTTTCTTGATCTAGCAAGGCCACCCACATTGGTATCACCCCCTCTCCCATCATCCGAGACCTCGTGGTACATCAACAACATTAATAGGAGCAGCTGTTGAGGCTGGAGTTGTAGCAGGTGGGGAAGATGGCTCTGATGCCTAACTACCTCCCTCTGAGCCATCAGACGACCCAGAAGGGGAGGTAGGTTCATTGACTAGGCGGTAAGGTTGTGATTGGGCGTCTTGTTGAGGTTGTGTATATTCCCCCACAGAAATCTCTCATGATGGGAGATATTCACTTAAGTCTAACGATTCTGCAGGAGGTCTAGTGAGGGTCGCCTTTTTGCTTATAATTCTTTGAGCTGCTAAGGGCAAAGCCTGCTTTCCTTTGCCACGGCCTCTGGAGGATTCTTCCCTCCCTTTTTATTTGTCTGCTCCACCACAAGATTGCATCATTTTCTGCAACACAGAAGTAGTGAAAGACAATTATAATTGGGGTTCAATCATGCCTAAAGCAGTATAGATGAAATGAACAACAATGCTTCTCAGAACAGGGCACTACGGATCACGAAAAAGTGAACACGGCCGCGGAATGCCAATTGCGGTTCGCGTAAAAGTGAACACGGTTGCGAAGAGATCAGGTTCGGACTACTGACTCCCTAATCTTTAACACACGCGGGCCGCAAAAACAATTAGTAGACTCTCTGAAGTTCAAAAGCGTGGATCATGAAAACATGGACGCGGCTGCGAAGGACCAACCACGGACCGCGTAAAAGTAACCACGGTTGCGAACTCTTATCAACACTCAGTAAATAAGAGGTAGTGTATCGCGGACCGTAAAAAAATGAATGCGGCCGCATACCCTTATCGCGGACTGTGGAAAATTAATCGCAGCCGCGCAATTCAAATGAGACTGGTACCGACGAACACTTAAAACTAGGGTTTTCACTAATTACCTAAGAATTGTAGAAATTGATCATGCAAAGCTACTAACCCCATCCCCCGTTAGGCATACAAACACTACCCACATGTATTTGAGCAACAATTAAGCATTAATTTGACATTATGGCATGCATCTAACCCTAACTAAAAAGAAAAATTAAAACCAAGAGAAAATAAAAAGATAAAATCAAATCATTGTATTGAACACACCAGTAGTAGAATTTTGTAGGAAATCTACTCTTGATGTGAATGAGATGAAATTGAGATTAAGGAGAGATGAACAGTTCTTTTAGGTGCGGTGAAAAGTTGGGGTTCGTAAAGTGTAAAATGATTCAGGAACCCCTATTTATACTTAGCAACAGCGGAACCCACCGCCTTACCTGAGCGCGGCCGCGAAATTTTGTCGCGGTCCGTGCTTTGTTACCTTATGTAGATCTGCTTAAAGCACATGGGCGCAGTCCGCGGAATATTAGCCGCGACTGCGGAATCATCGCGGTCCGCAAAAATTTGAATGCGGCCGCGAACTCTAAAGGATTTTTGACAGTCCAACTTCAGAGAGTTGGCACTTCGCTCATTTCAACTACGCGTCCGCGCACAAAAATGTGCGGCCGCGAAGTGCTCACGCGGTCCGTGAAATTTTTGGCGCGGTTCACGAACTTTTGTCACTTATCCACATTTCTTCGTTGTCAATATCTTGCACTGCACAACCAATTCCTACATACACTTCATGACCAGTTAGTCCAAAATAATTCCTAATCCTTAGAAGAAAATCAAAAGAAAGAAAAACACATGGGTTTCCTCCCAAGAAGCACCTGATTTAACGTCGCGGCGCGACGCATGTTACCATCATCACTTCAAATGGATCAAGACCACAACGTGGCAATCATAAATCTTGCCAAGGTAGTGCTTCACCCGGTGCCCCATTTAATCTAAAGATCTCGCCATTCTTGTTTTTCAAATCTAGAGCATCAAACGGAGTTACATGCACTACTTCAAACGGGCCACTCCACTTTGACTTGAGCTTTCCCGGAAACATCCGTATCCGAGAGTTGAATAGAAGAACCAAGTGACATTCCTCAAATTCTTTGTTTCGGATATACTTGTCATGTAAGTACTTCATCTTGTCCTTATACAAGGACGAGCTGGAATAAGCATGCAACCGAAACTTCAAGCTCATTTAGTTGCTCTACCCGGAGATTAACAGCTACATCTCATTCAAGGTTCAATTTCTTCAGCGCCCACATGGCCTTGTGCTCTAACTCAACTGGAATATGACATGCTTTCCCAAACACCAACCAATACGGAGACATACCAATTGGAGTCTTGTATGATGTTCTATAGGCCCATAAAGCATCGTCAAGTTCCCTTGACCAATCATTCCAGTTTGCATTGACAGTCTTGGATAATATGCTCTTTATCTCTGATCGGATCCAACCCTACACCACTATATAATGGTGAGGAGGGGTAGATGTAGATTTTACCCAAAAGGTTGGGATCGATATCCACAGGGAGTTATAATTGGTTGGGAATTGGGTTCCTATCTAATCTAGCTATGTGCGTTGTATTTAATTACACTTCTAACCATGAGTGGGTTTTGTTTCTATTCTAGTTTAATGCTATTGATTGTTGAAAATAAACTAGTTACAATGTTTTTGTAGGAATTTTCTCAATTGTTAAAAAGCAATAGGGAAGTGACTTACACCTAGGCGAGTATCTAATAGGATCTAGAATCTAGGACAAACTTGTTGTATCAGGGGCCGTGATATAACCTCACACTTAATTACTCACTCTATACCTCTCGGTAGTTTGAGTGGCTTTGCCTGAATTGGCTTTCTCAAGCCTAATTGGATGTTCAGACAGTGCAAGTGAAATTGGCTCAAGTCGGGTATTACTATCTCTAAGTTTAATCCTTTAATTGGGTCGATCAATCTCTTGAATTCACCTCAATTCCTTATTAGCCTATTTTACCTAGACTTTGGCCCTCTTTCTCAAGAAATGCCCTAGTCAAAAAGTCATGGATCAATGTTTGCAACCACCAATTCAACAGATAAAGCATGAAACAAGCTAAATATCACTAACCCATAAATAAAATAAGCCCTAAAATTGAAGACACATTAAATACCCACATTAGGGTTGGGTCACAACCCTAGCTAATGGGTCTAGCTACTCATAATTAAGGTAGAAATAAAAAATGGAGACGAGTTATCAGCCATAAAAAGTAATTACAAGAATGAAATCTAAAGTTATAAGTTAAAGCTACTCTAAAATTAGTCAAAGAGGAAAAGTGTTGATGTTCATGAGCTCCCTAATACATAATGTATACGGCCAAAATCGGAGAGCCCGATTTACGGCCATTTTGGGGCTTAGAAGACTCGAAGGTCCGATATCTAGTATCAATACACATCGGAGGTCCTCAACCTCAAGGTGGTCCATAATGAAAGTCCTCGGTCTCGAGGTAATACACATCAGAGGTCCTCAACCTCGAGGCAATGCATATCGAAGGTCTCCGACCCTGAGGTAGTGCATATCATAGGCCAACATAGAAAGGCGAAAGATTACCAAGGGGCACGTGACCAAAGCTGACAAAGTACACAAGATAGTATATGCCCGTACCATGGAATTAAATGGTTGTACTAGCCATCTTTCTTTACATTAAATAGATGTACCAGTTGTATCTCTTGATAATGATTACACATGTACTATGCTAGGATTCCCCTTCATATAAAGGGGACTCTTGTCACTTTGTAAGAAATGATATTCAATACAAGACAACAACATTCTCTACTCCCTAACTTAAACATTCTCTACAATTATTCCATTGATTCATTGCTTCCATTTATTGTGTTTCATTTATAGTTCTTCATTTATTACTTGTTATTGATCATAGATAGGACAACCTTATGGCCTTCAACACTGTTATACTATCGTCGATATCCCTTAATCAAGCTTCTTGAGCTTGACCTCTAGGCCTGCCCGACCATCTTCGAGACTGGCCTCTTCGGAGCCTGGATTGCCTAATCTAGTTCTTTCCACGTTTATTTCATTTTTCTCGCTTTGCACTCAACATCTACCACCTAAATAACTGGTATCAAAATAGATCACATATATTTAGAACCACATAATCAAATATAATTGTAATTACCATCTTCACGGTAAACAGTTTGGCGCCCACTGTGGGGCTGAAAATCATAGAAATCGTTTTAGTGTTGGTTTTCTAAAAACACAAGTTATCCTTCACACTTTTTCTTGTCCAAGAATCTTCAATTTCAGGTCAGAAAATGTCTAACTCAGTAAACGCACATGAAAACAACAATCCTGAGGAACGCGGATCACAGGAACCCGTGCTCAAATGGGCCAAAGTACCGACCGCCACGAAAGAGCGAGCTCGAAATTGTATACCTAAAAGAACTATCGTGTTCAGAGAGGAAGATGTCAAAGCATTATCCCAACCTCATAGCGATGCACTGGTAATTTCTTTCCTCATAAATAGCATTCAAATTAAGCTTGTGCTTGTGTGTCCAGGTAGCTCGGCCAATATAATCATATTCAGGGGTAGTGGAGCAGCTCAAGCTGCTTGACCAAATCGTACCCGATTCTAATTCCCTCAGAGGGTTTAACATGGGAAGTGAAACGGCGAAGGGGGAGATCGTCCTCCCAATTGACGTGTCCGGTACAGTTCGAGATACCAGATTTCATGTCATCGAAGGGGACACGAGATACAACGCCCTACTGGGAAGGCCATGAATACACAGCATCAGGGCGGTACCGTCGACTCTCCACCAGATTTTGAAATTCCCGATCATATATGGTATAAAAACAGTGTATGGGGAGCAACACGCGGCAAAGGAAATGTTTGCAGTACACGACGTGGCACCCAAGCCAATATATTCCTCCTCCGAGGGGTCGGAATACAAACTGGTCCCCGAGGATGACGATGAAGACTTCCTCACCCTAGAACCTTTGTGGTCCCCAAAGAATCAGACGCAACAAGATCAACGGTGGAAGAGCTGGAACAAGCCGTTTTGATGAAACACCTACCAGATTGAAAGGTATACCTGGGAATGGAACTAACCCCCGTACTCAGGAAAGAACTCATTCAATTTCTTATTGACAACATCGATTGTTTTGCTTGGTCCCACTTAGATATGACAAGAATCTCCCCAAAAATAACCGCCCATCAATTGAGTGTCGACCCCAGGTTCAAACAGGTGAAGCAAAAAAGGAGGCCTCAGTCCGAGGTAAAGCATGCGTTCTTCAAAGAAAAGGTAACAAAACTCCCCAAAATAGGGTCCATCAGGGAAGTAAAGTATCCCGAGTGGTTGGCCAATATAGTAGTTCTCCCCATAAAAGGGAACAAATTAAGAATGTGCGTAGATTATAAGGACTTAAATAAAGCTTGCCCTAAAAATTCATTCCCGCTGCCCAACATCAATCGATTGATCGATGCCACGGCCGTCCACGAGACTCTCACCTTTATCGATGCCTACTCCGCGTATAATCAGATTCAAATGAACCTCGAGGACAGGGAAAAGACTTCGTTCGTCGCGAAGTATGGCACATACTGCTACAATGTAATGCCCTTCGGGCTAAAAAACACTGGGGCCATGTATCATCGCCTAGTTAATAAGATGTTCGAACATCAAATAGGAAAATCCATGCAAGTTTACATTGATGACATGCTTGTTAAGTATTTGCGCCCAGAAGACCATTTGACTCATTTGCAGGAGACTTTTGACATCCTTAGAAGCTACAACATAAAGCTCAACCCCAAGAAATGCACCTTCGGCGTAAGTTCGGGCAAATTTTTAGGCTTCATGGTATCAAACAGAGGGATTGAAATCAACCCCGACAAAATCAAGTCCATCGAAGAAATTATGGTGGTAAACAATGTAAAGGCCGTACAGCGGTTGACCGGGCGGATAACTTCACTGCACCGATTCATCTGGAGGTCATCAGATCGGAGCCATCACTTTTTCTCTCTACTCAAAAAGAAAAACAACTTTTAGTGGACTCCGGAGTGCCACCGTGCCTTGGGGGAATTAAAACGGTATCTCTCAAGCCCGCCTTTGCTCTACACCCCAAAAAAGGATGAACCGCTATACTTGTACTTAGCAGTATCCGAGGTAGCGGTAATGGCGTGTTGGTTCGAGATGAGCAAGGTACGCAATTACCTATCTACTATGTGAGTCAAACCCTGGGAGATGCTGAAACCAGGTATCCACACTTAGAAAAATTAGCTCTTGCATTAATAAGTGTGTCTCGAAAATTGAAACCTTATTTTCAAAGCCACCATATATGTGTTTTAACAACATATCCTCTTCGGAATATATTGCATAAACCTGAATTGTCGGACCGGCTGGCCAAATGGGTCATCGAGCTCGGGGGGTATGATATTGAATATCAACCCCGAAAGGCTATCAAGTCCCAAATTCTGGCTGACTTCATGGCCGATTTTGTGCATGCCCTCGTGCTCGAGGTAGAAAAAAAAACTTCTGCTAAAAACGGCTGCATCATCAGGGGTGTGGACTTTATTCACCAAGTGTGCCTGAAATATGAGGTAATCCGGGCTCGGCATTGTTTTGAAGCCACCTGTAGGTGGCGTGATTAGACAATCTATAAAAACTGCAAAGTTGACTAACAACGAATCCGAGTATGAGGCTATGATTGCAGGTCTTAAACTAGACAAAGGCCTAGGAGCGGAAACCGTCGAAGCCAAATGTGATTCCCTTCTTGGTAGTAAACGAGGCAAACGGGAGTTTCGAGGTCGAGAGGAAAGGATGCAACGGTACCTAGACAAACTTCAAACCACTTTGTGCTGTTTCAAAGAATAGACTCTAGTCCATGTACATCGGGAGAAGAATAGCGAGGCCGATGCACTAGCAAACCTAGGGCCATCCGTCGAGGAAGATAATGTACTCCTCGGGGCTGCTGTGCAGATATCCAAATCAGTGATCAAAGAAGTCCATGCCGAAATCAATTCCACTAGCCTAACATGGGATTGGAGAAACAAATACATCTATTATCTGGTAAGCGTAAAGCTGCCCACAGATCCAAAAGACTCAAGGGCCCTTCGGACCAGAGCAGCCCAAATTTCACTCGACGAAAGTGGAGCTCTGTACAGAAGAACCTTCGATGGGCCCCTGGATGTATGCTTGGGACTAGGGGACACTGATTACGTGCTCCGAGAATCCACGAGGGGACCTGCGGAAATCACTCTGGTGCCGATTCTTTAATTCAAAAGGTGATCAGAGCAGGATACTACTAGGACAGCATGGAAAGGGACATCAAAGAATTCGTTCGAAAATGCGACAAGTGTCAGATATTCGCGCCCATGATCCACCAACCCGGTGAAAAACCAGATATGACTTACTATTTCTCAAAATGGGTGGAAGCACAGGCCTATGAAAAGATAAAAGAAAAAGAAGTCATCGACTTCATATGGGATCACGACATGTGCCGATTTGGGATCCCCTCCGAGATAGCATGTGATAACAGGAAGTAGTTCATCGGAAGCAAAATAACAAAGTTTCTTGGGGATCACAAAATCAAAAGGATACTATCAACGCCCTACGACCCGTGTGCAAATGGCCAAACCGAATCCACAAACAAAACCATCATTCGAAACATGAAAAAGAAGTTAGAAAATGCGAAGGGAAAATGGAGAGAAACGCTGCCCGAATTATTATGGGCGTACCGGACAACCTCTAAATCAAGCACCGGGGAGACATCGTTCTCTTTGGTATACGGGACCGAGGCTTTAATACAGGTCGAGGTCGGGTAGCCCAGTTCCAGATTCCGACATGCCACCAAAAACTCAAACAACAAGGCCATGACTACGGCCCTCGAACTATTAGACGAGAAGCGAGAAGATTCACTTGTATGGATGGCCTCCCAAAAGCAAAGAATCAAAAGATACTACAATCGAAGAGAAAACCTCCGATATTTCAGAACCGGGGACTTAGTCCTAACGAAGTCACCCAAAGCACTCAAAACCCTAACGAAGGGAAGCTAGGCCCGATCTGGAAGGATCGTACCGCGTCCTCGAAATAATCGGCAAAGGATCCTACAAGTTAGGCAACATGAAAAGCGAGCAACTGCCAAACCATTGGAACATATCAATGCTCAAACGCTATTATTGCGGAGGTACAATCCTCCCCATTTTTCCTTCAAACGTTTTCACTAACCAAATGTGCAGGTATGCGAGTAAAAGGAATCAAAACATCCCCCCATCTCGAAGGCCTTAGGTTCTAAAGCATGTGCTGCATTCTTTTTCCCTCGCGTCGGATTTTATCCCAAAATGGGTTTTTACCGGCGAGGTGTTTAACGAGGCAACATCCATATGCTACCTAAGGGGAACTCACCAAGTTTTCAAAGCTTGTCTTTGATAAACCTTGAATACTGAGGGGCATCCCCCTAGAAGATCACTAAAATATGCCAAAGAGGGTCTCGACAGGAGAATGATGTATCAGACCAAACGGTCAAATGAACCGTGTCCATGTAGAATAATCGAACCCTCGATGGAAAAAACATGTATACTTGTACCAAGTAATCAGAGAAGTACCTTCTATCATAAAACATTTCGTACATCAAAAAAAATTTCCATTTTTACAAGAGAGCCCCAGGACCAAAAATTTAGCAAGCGCACAGGTACTGTCCTCGACAGTCACTCCACCGAGTCACCTAAAACTTGAAGCCGTAAGACCTCAGGGAAGGTAACACCAATTCCGACTCGGGGACTGTCCCCAACAGTCGGTTCATCAAGCTATAAAACTCAAATCCATAAGACCTCAAGGCAGGAAACTTCTAACTCATAAGCCTTCCACGAGGCAATATCAACCGTATAAGCCCTCCTCGAGGTAACACAAATTCCGACTCGGGGACTGCCCCCGACAGTCGGCTCATCAGGTTATCAAATTCGAAGCCATAAGACCTCAAGGCAGGAAACTTCTAACTCATAAGCCTTCCACGAGGCAATATCAACCGTATAAGCCCTCCTCGAGGTAACACAAATTCCGACTCGGGGACTGCCCCCGACAGTCGGCTCATCAGGTTATCAAATTCGAAGCCATAAGACCTCAAGGCCGGGAACTTCAAACTCGTAATCCCTCCATGAGGCAACATCAAAACTATGAGACCGTAAGAAAGGTTGTACCAACCTAAAGCGTAAGAGCCCAAGTCGCTAGCTAGTCGTATCGACCTTACGCGTAAGAGCCCAAGACGCTAGCTACAGGTTATACCGACCCAAAGCATAAACCCCATATCAAATTCAAGACTATATATCGAACTTGTAAGACCCAAAAGGCATACCCTCAATATAGACGCCATGGCTATCTCACTCAGGGACTAAAAGGCTACGGCCAAACACTATGACCACCTCATAAGGCTTTGGCCAAACTAACGCAACTCGAAGACATCCGACTGTTGCCACAAAATCACAGGCCTCCATTTACTTCGAAAAAATTCGTAAAGAACCGGTTAAAGGTTGTACCAACCTAAACCATAAGAGCCCAAGTCGCCAGCTAATTATATCGACCTTACGCGTAAGAGCCCGAGTCGCCAGCTACAGGTCATACCGACACAAAGCGCCTTTAGTCCAATTTGAAAACCTGAGGGTCATTAAGCTTGAGTCGAGACCAGACTCGGAGACTAAGCCCGACACGATTAACTAAAGTGCCTCAGGGCCAAAAGAAACGTAAGAGCCCAAGTCGCCAGCTAATCGTATCGACCTTACGCGTAAGAGCCCGAGTCGCCAGCTACAGGTCATACTGACACAAAGCACCTCCGAGCCAATTTGAAAACCTGAGGACCATTGAGCTCGAGTCAAGACCCAACTCGGAGACTAAGCCTGACACGGTTAAATAAAGCGCCTCAAGGCCAAAAAAGCGTAAGAGCCCAAGTCGCCACCTAATCTTATCGACCTTACGCGTAAGAGCCCGAGTCGCCAGCTACAGGTCATACCGACACAAAGCGCCTCCGGGCCAATTTGAAAACCTGAGGGCCGTTTAGCTTGAGTCGAGACGCGACTCGGAGAATAAGCCCGATACGGTTAACGAAAGCGCCTCAGGGCCAAAAAAGCGTAAGAGCTCAAGCCGCCAGCTAGTCGTATCGACCTTACACGTAAGAGCCCGAACTGCCAGATATAGGTCATACCGACACAAAGCGCCTCCGGTCCAATTTGAAAACCTGAGGGTCGTAGAGCTAGAGTCGAGAACCGACTCGGAGACTAAGCCCGACACGATTAACTAAAGCACCTCAGGGCCAAAAGAGCGTAAGAGCCCAAGTCGCCAACTAATCGTATCGACCTTACGCGTAAGAGCCTGAGTTTCCAGCTACAGGTCATACCAACACAAATCGCCTCTGGGCCAATTTGAAAGGCTCAGGGCCAAAAAAAGCATAAGATCCCAAGTCGCCAGCTATTCGTATCGACCTTACGCGTAAGAGCCCGAGCCGCCAGCTACAGGTCATACCGACACAAAACCCCTCAGGGCCAATTTGAAAACCTGAGGGCCGTTGAGCTCGAGTCAAAACCCGACTCGAGGACTAGGCCCGATATGGTTAATCAAAAGAGCCTCAGGGCCAATTTATAACCCCAAAGGTCTCATCTCAAAGTCCAAATTCGCTGAGCTAACTACCAACAGGAAAATCAAATCGAAGTATATCTCATAAATATATATATATATATAAATATATATATATATACATATATATATATATATTACAAATGCATATTTACAACGCTCCCCTAGGAGTCTTATGTAAACAACAAAGCAGAAAATCCATTCTACTCCCGGGACCAGCTCCCTCAAAGGCCCCTCGGACCAGCTCCCACGGCAGCCTTCAAGTATCAGCATCAGCTCAAAAAGAAAGGAGAAGCTTGGCGTCGATCTCGGCCTGCTAATCCCTTCCTAAAGGTCAAAATCCCCCTAGAATGTATCTCCTCGAGGGTCTCCCTCTGGGACTTGCATCGGGCATACTCATTGCTCCTCCTCTGTCTGTTGAAGGCTCCTCTTAGCTCGGCCTAAGCATCGGCAGCATCTTTCTTGTCGGCCTCCATATCCAGAAGATCAGCCTCGAGCTTGATAATCCTGCTCGACTGGGTTAAGCTATCTTCTCGAGCATTATGAAGTCATATCTCGAGGGTAGCAGCCTTGGCCGAAGCATTCCTTTGACTCGAAGACCGAGTCCCCTACGGATAGTCATCAACTATCATTGATCGCCCATTAAGAGTAGAAAACTAAGGGTCTATTTTAAAATTCCCAAAACTTCGGACCAACTATCAACATGCATCAGTCTATTCCAAAAAGCAAAGAAAGAATAAGAAATCACAAAAAACAGAGGCCTTTATATATAGTAAAGATTCACGAAGGTGTATTTTATAAGGCTCATGTCTGGAGCTCTTACACAAAGAAAAGAACAAATAAAAACCTAGTCTACCTTCTTTGAGACCTAATATGTCGTTATTATCGGAACTTCGTCTTCCCCCCCCCCCTCTTGGGACTCTGTCTTCATTAAGCCCCTTGGGACTAGCATCCTCACCAGCTATTTTCCCTTCTTCATTGGCATCGGCTTCATCATTGGTAGAGAGGAGAGACTTAGCGTCAATTTCACCTTCCTGCTCTCCAAATTCCTTATGGAGAATCTCCTCGAGGGTCTCACCCCAAGATTTGCGTCGGGCATGCTCACTGCTTCTTCGGTCTCGATCGAAAGTTTCCTCCTCAACTCCTTCTAAGCATCGATGGCATATGTAAGAAGGTTCTCATTACATATACACGAAGTTACTTAGGCTCAGATTCAGGGGAAAGAAGAATTGGTGAAGTAGTTCTCAACATCATTATTTATCTGCGACACGAGGACGTATCTCCGCATTATCTTCTTTTTGCTTGGGAATAGCCCGACCGGCTCTATCAATAGCTATATCTCCTCCGGGTGGAGGGATTTTTACCAACACCGCTTTTTCCCAACAGGAATCAACCTTTGCCTCTTCATTATCAGTCATTGGACCAACATATCGAGGCATGGATCCGCGGCGGCCCGCTGCCCACAAAGATTTAGCAGCCTCAAGATCAGATGACGTTCCATAAAATACAAGAAGGCACTCCTCAGTGCAAAGGGAAACTGTCATTATGCTTGTAGAAGAGCTCAAAGAAGAGGTTTTTTTCTCTTTTTGAGGGACCATTTTAGAAGTCTTGTCCATAACTGCATTAAGAATTTCAGAATGAGAAGAAGAAAACTGGCGGAAAAAGCAAGAGTTGCTAAGTGGCGGTTTTCAAGTTATTGTTAAGGATGAAGCTATGAAAGGGAAGGGTTGGAGTATTTATAGAGATTTTTTTAGCGTACTAAAGAAGTTGAAAAAGACGGCAAAAAGCGGTTCAAGGGTTTTTTCGAGAACTGTGCTCTGTGCAACCTTCCCATCACATCAGTTGATGACCTCACGTGACTGACGTCATAATGAATATATCAAATAACCAAGAAATCAAGATCGTTCCTTATCATTTCATTCTAATGAACGCGGGGACTATCTGTATACGGCCAAATAGTAGAGCCCGATTTATGGTCATTTCGCCGCTTAGAAGACTCGAAGGTCCGAGCTCTGGTATCAATACACATCAGAGGTCCTCAACCTCGAGGCCGTCCATATTGAAAGTCCTCGATCTCGAGGTAATACACATCGGAGGTCCTCAACCTCGAGGCAATGCATATCTAAGGTCTCCGACCCCGAGGTAGTGCATATCGTAGGCCAACATAGAAAGTCGAAAGATTACCAAGGGGCACGTGTCCAAAGCTGACAAAGTAAAAGATAATACACGCCCGTACCGTGGCATTAAATGGTTGTACCAGCCATCTTTCTTTACATTAAATAGTTGTACCAGCTGTATCTTTTGATAATGATTACACATGTACTATGCTATGATTCCCCTTCTTATATAAAGGGGACCCTTGTCACTTTGTAAGAAATGATATTCAATACAAGAACAACAACATTCTCTGCTCCCTAACTTAAACATTCTCTACAATTATTCAATTGATTCATTGCTTCCATTTATTGTGTTTCATTTATAGTTCTTCATTTATTACTTGTTATTGATCATAGATAGAACAACCTTAAGGCATTCAACACTGTTATACTATCGTCGATAGCCCTTATTCAAGCTTCTCGAGCTCGACCTCAAGGCCTGCCCGACCATCCTCGAGACTAGCCTCTTCGGAGTCTGGTTTGCCTAATCTAGTTCTTTCCACGTTTATTTCTCGCTTCGCACTCAACATCTACCGCCTAAATAACTGGTATTAAAATAGATCACATATTTGTAGAACCACGTAATCAAATATAATTTTAATTACCATTTTCACGGTAAACACATAAGATAACCTAAAAATGTGAAAAAGATCCATTTATACACAGCTGAAATAACTGGACAAAAATTCCCTTGTGAAGGTTCTGCTGTTAGCAAAATAATGGGTGCCTTAGCGAATGGACTTTCGTGACTACGCAATAACGAGCGCGGACCGCATTTCTTCAAATTTGTAATTGGCCTGGGCTGGATTTTGTGGACAGCATAAAAGCTACAGCTTCCACATGATCATTATTCGCGGCCACGTAAAATGTTCGCGGACCGCATTCCTTCATTTTGGTGCAGTTGCAGACTCTCCGAATATTTATCTCGCTCCCAGCGGACTTCTTACCACCTCAGCATTTAGGTGGCTTCGTGGCCGCATAAAATGGAAGCTGACCGCGTTTTATGCTTGTCCCAAGGTTGCCAGTTCTCTGATTCTTAACTTCCCGCACTCAGTGAAATTTCCTTCGCGGCCGCGCCAATGCTTTCGGGGCCGCGCTTTGTGACGCGGTCAGCGGTCCAAACTGAGTCCAATCTCATCTCTCTAAACCTCAAGTTCGCGGCAGCCCTTTGTAATTCGCCTCAGCGGAGGAACTTGCACTGTATCGTAATAATGGCGCTGACAGCGCTCCAGTAAAGTTTAGGACTTGTGCAAATTTGGCTCCTTTATGAGTTCGTTTTGGCTTCTTTACCTCATTTTGACCAACACCTGCAAGTAAGCACCTTGAGTTTGTTTTAGGGAATACCTTAACGCATTTTTGACCCAAAACCTAAACAAAAAAGAGTAATTAGTAGGTTAAAATCCCTAGTTATCAACTCCCCCAAACTTAAGCTTTTGCTTGTCCTCAAGCAAACAAGGTAATTCCCACCTCCACAAGAAAAAGAAAGTAGATTTTCAGTTGTCCTAAAGTAACTTCATCAAGCTTCAATTGGGACTAACAATTACCCTCAACACAAATGCATTATTGACAACATTATGCAATGACTTTTTGCGTTCGATAGGTCTAATGTGACACAAAAGCTTCAAGAGTTGACTCAATTCATCAAAGAGACTCGCTCTCTCACGTAGGTCACTGTGGATCCCAAACTCTTTCTCCTATAGTCTCCATGAGCTCATTTCACCTTATCAAATGTACACTCAAAACCTGGGTTTTCTAGAAGTGCGCTCATCACTCTAAAAAGAATGCCACAAGTTCGGCTCTAAGTACCATAGGCTTGCCCTTCATGTAAATCACGACTAATGTAAGCTCACTCAACTTGAAATGATATAGGGCTTTAGCGGGATGTAATGAAGGCTTTTTGGATCAAGGTCGGACATAATGAACTATGATTGTATCATCTTTCCTTAAGCACTCCATTTTCACAATTCGGCTCATGTGTTCTTGACTCTTTGAGTCATTCTCTTCTTCCTTGGGGGGACTAGAGAGACATATGGCCACTCTTTCTTCTAATTGACGCTCTAATTTTTTGCCTTTTCTCATCATTCCAAGCCTTTCAACATTGTTTTCTTGAATCCTTTCATCCTTTACTTTTCTTTTGACATGTTTCTTTTTGTTTTTTCATCATTTTATTTGCCTTTCCCTTTCATCAATTCTTTTTGTTCTTTGAACCTTTCATCACTTTGAATTTCCTTGTCTCTCTCCCAAACTTATGTTTTTGACTATTGTTCATCATGAATGCTAAGGAAAGATTGGGTGACAAGAGAAGGTTATTATAGAACGGATGAAGGCTTGTAATGCGGTTATTGAACGAAAAAGGATTAGGCTCAAAGGGGTTGACTAAGGATATTCTAATGGTATTCTAATGAAGTTTTTAAATTCAAATGGGACCAAGAAGAGCCTATAATCACTTCTCTCAAGTCGAGCTACACTTAGAATTTTTCCTAGAAAAACACTCGGGGCAAGTTCTAGACTTGTTGGCACGACACTTGGACTTGCAATTCAAATATTCACCTCTCAAACTACTGGATCGTTAAAGAGAATGGATTTGAGGGCCCACAACAACTCTAGCTACGATTGAAACTCACATATGGTCACATAAACCACTTGATGATAATTTTAGTCAACTCAAGATTCTAAGGGTCACAACTAGAGCTTGTCTCGTCAACCACTTGTCACTAACCATGAAGTCAAAGGTAAATGTGATGGTGCCAAGTGAAAATTACTTGAATCACTTTTATTCAATACTACCATATATAAAAACAGAAATAAAAACAGACTCAATCCTTTAAGAAGGTTGTTACGCCGTCCATCGTAGGGTAGAGCCACCCGGTTCACACAAATTCCACCCTTGGAAAGAACCATGGAATTAAGAAAACCAAAGGCTTATTGATCACGAAAATGCAAAAAGAAACTACTAAAGGAAATAAGAAGCTAAACTATTAAGGAAAACTATAAAATAAGTTATAAAGTAAAAATATGGAAAGTAAACGAATATGTACAATAAGGAATTGAGACGAATATACATAAAAGGGGAATGAATATATACATGGAATGGTAACTTTATATGCATATCAAAAGTGAAAAGTACGAAAATAGAGTATGATAAGTAGAAAATAAAGAAAGAAAAATAGTATCAAGAGTTATTACAGACCAATCATCATCTAAATAAGGCCACCCCCCCCCCCAATTAAAAATTAGCATTGCCCTCAATTCTAAAGGAAAAAATACAATAGGGGAAGGGTAGAGAGTAAAGAAAACCCCCTAAGATGCCTTTGTCTGCATAAGGTCACTGGTTGTGGCTAGGCCCTGTAGCACTGATTCATCTCCCTCGGGGTCCTCCAGCTGGATCTCCAAATCCTCAGTCTAAGGGATCACTACCCTCGTCACTAGCTCATTGATGGCCTCCTGCTCTAGTACCTGTGATGGCTGCGTTGTCTGAGCTGCAGGGGTAGGCTCTCCCATGAGGATATCAAGAGGGATATCACCCGCTGTAGTGAGCTTAGCCACCACCTTCTTCAAGTCATACTGGCTCTTCCTTATCTTCCTTACCTGTTTACCCATGGACTTGATTTCCTTCTCATGAGTGCCCATGGACACCAGAATCTTCTTCTTGTTATCAACTAGAAGCTTCAGAGTTTCCTCCAATGATGGAAGCATATGGATATGTGTTGGGGCTTCCTAGGTTTCTATGGCACTGGAGAAGGCAGATAGCTTTGATGAAGCTACCTACAGCCAATGTTTTATGCCGGTCA
Source organism: Nicotiana paniculata (assembly GCA_005239505.1). Classification (NCBI taxonomy): domain Eukaryota; kingdom Viridiplantae; phylum Streptophyta; class Magnoliopsida; order Solanales; family Solanaceae; genus Nicotiana; species Nicotiana paniculata. Next base: position 67,202 of record ML341770.1, read on the forward strand.
ATGGCTGGTTTACCCTCAGAGTAGTCTGAGGGTATGCAAAAGAAGAAGGCACTGATGTAGGGATGGAGAGAGGATGTGGAATGGAAGTAGATGAACCCTCAGCAGTGGATGGCTCGGAACCTGTGGCCACCACCCCTGACTCTTCAGACTGGCCAGTATAAGCGGTGGATTTGATCTTGGATTTGGGGTTGTCCGGAACCTGCAGGTTGTACCAGGTAAACGGCCTCTTCGGCTTCACTTTGGTGTCATAATCCCTTCCCTCTACTCCCTAATCCTCTAAGTACATAGTGAGGAAGTTTGGGAAGGGATATGACCTATCATCCTTTTTGTTCTGGTAATCACCCCGGCCATAATATTCCCGACGTTGATCGGGAACCTCGCCATGATAGCCCCCACAATAATAGCCCGTGATACCGACATGTCACTGTCATGAGTAGTGGGGTCGATCCTGCTGCATACAAATGTGGCCCATCCCTTCACCTCGAAGCTTAGAGTGTTCCTGTAGATAGGGACCATGGGTGTCAATCAAGCTAGGTTGGTCCCAGGAATAGAAATCACTAAAGAAAGCCAAGGGCGGGCTAACTCATCCAGCTACACCTTCTCCAGATACAGGGACTCATCTCCATCATTGAACCTAACATATTCATTGAGAGCTTTTCCAACAAACGTAATCTTCTTATTGCGGACTTTGGTCAAGTATGTGCCCTTTTTGATGTGGGCGACATTAGCATAGAAATCTTTGGCCAAAACTCATTGGCCTCTAGCAGGTTATTGGTGAAGAACTTATAACCCACTCTCTCGTTGAAGTGCCTCTTGACGTTTGGGTTGTGGGCTAGAAGGTCTCGCTCAATTCTAAGAAAGAGGAATAACCAATTTAAAACTAAGAAATTGATCATACCAGGAGTTAGATTTGTTGTAGGAATTAACCTTGCTAAATGAGATAATTTTATATGCAACTGGGGTTAATGAACAGTGAAAAGGGAGCCTTGAAGTGTTAGGGTGTGAAAAGTATAAAAGGAGGAGGGCTCTCCTATTTATACTAAAACCCTAGTCTCCACACTGATCTACCTGGCGCGGCCGTGGAATTCCACTATGGTCCGAGCTTTTCACATGTTGAAGAGTTGAAGGTGCAATGTCATCGCCGGGAGCGGAAAATGACCATGGAACAATAAACGCTGACCGAGAAAAATCAACTGCGGATGCAGACTAAACTTCAGAGACATTGCATTTTTTATTTTTGCAAGTCCGCATCTGTTGCAGCATATCGCCTCTGCATAAAAGTCACCGCTGACCACGAAATTTTGAGCGCGGTCAGCGGTCCAGTGCACACTTAGCCAATTTTCTCCAATTTTTGTCCTACACTGCATCAACAATTCCTACACATGTCTCACAACCATTTACTTCAAAAAACTCTAATCTAAAAAGAAAAATGAAAAAGAAAGAAAAATCACTTAGGTTTCCTCCCAAGAAGCACCTGATTTAACGTCACGGCACGATGTAGGTTACCATCACCATTGAAACTTTATCAAGGCCACCAAGTGGATGTCATCAAACTTTCCCAAGTAATACTTCACACGATGCCCATTAACCCAGAAGATTTCACCATTTTTGCTCTTCAAGTCAAGAGCACCAAAAGGTGTTACATACACTACCTCAAAGGGACCACTCCATTTGGAATTTAGCTTGCCCGAAAACTGATGCAACCGGGAGTTGAAGAGAAGAACCAAATCACCCCCTTTGAATTCCTTGTTTCGGGCATATTTATCGTGAAAGTATTTCATCTTCTACTTGTACAATGATGAGATTGAATAGGCATGAAATCGGAATTCATCTAGCTCATTGAGTTGTTTCACCCGGAGATTTGCTGCAACGTCCCACTCAAGATTTAACCTCTTCAAGGCCCACAATGCTTTATTTTCTAGCTCAACCGGCAAGTGAATCATTTTTCCAAACACCAACCGGTATGGAGACATACCGACTGGAGTCTTAAATGAAGTCCTATAAGCCCACAGCGCATCATCTAGCTTCCTTGACCAATCCGTTCTATTGGCATTCACAGTTTTTGACAAGATGCTTTTGATTTCCCTATTTGAAACCTCCACTTATCCACTAGGTTGGGGGTGATAATGAGTAGAGACCTTGTGACTGAGACCGTACTTAGCGAGCAAAGTGTCAAATTCCCTATTATAGAAATGAGACCCCCCATCACTTATAATTTCCCGAGGAGTACCAAACCGTGTGAAAATGTTCTTCTTGAGGAATTCCACTACACTCCTGGCTTCATTGCTGGGCAAAGCGACGGCTTTGACCCACGTGGAAACATAATCAACTGCCACAAGAATGTAAGTATTTCCACACGAACTAACAAAAGGGCCCATGAAGTCTATGCCCCACACGTCAAAAATGTCAACTTCAAGAATAGTTGTGAGGCGCATTTCATCTTTCTTTGATATTCCCCCAGCTCTCTAACATTCATCACATCTCTTGACAAGCTCACTCACATCTCTATACAGGGTTGGCCAATAAAAACCACAACTAAGAACCTTGGAAGCAGTCTTCTCCCTACCGTGATGACCACCGTGGGGAGATGAATGACAAGTATCAAGTATGCTCATTTGCTCCTCCTCTAGGACAAACCTACGAATCACTCCATCATTGCAAATCTTGAACAACTAGGGCTCATCCCAATAGTAGTCCAAATTTTCCCGTGATTTTCTTCCTTTGGTTAGAAGAGAGCTCACACGGGACAATGCCGGTAACAAGGAAATTGGCAACATCCGCAAACCAAGGCATATCATTCAAAGAAACCGAGAGGAGTTGCTCATCCAGGAAAGCATAATTAATTTCAATACCATATTTTGGCCTCCCTTGCTCTTCTAGATAGGAAAAATGATCCGCAACCTGATTTTCACTTCCTTTCCTATCAATTATCTCGAGGTTAAATTCTTGAAGCAACAAAAACCATCTCATCAGTCTATCTTTGGAGTCCTTCTTTGTCATCAAATACCGGAGCGATGCGTGATCAGTATGAACAATCACTTTGGCTCCTTTGAGATAAGGCCTAAACTTCTCCATGGCGAACACAATTTCCAACAATTTCTTCTCCGTCACTGTATAATTAACCTGGGCATCGTTCATAGTTTTGCTTGCATAGTACACTGGATGAAATATTTTGTTCACCTGTTACCCCAAGACCACTCCTACTGCAACATCACTTGCGTCGCACATAAGCTCAAAGGGTGAGATCCAATTTGGTGTGGTAATGATTGGAGTGGTTGTTAATTTATACTTAAATAGCTCAAAGGCCTTCATAAACTCTTCGTTGAAATCAAATCTCTCATCCTTCTCTAATAGCTTGCATAGGGGATTCACCACTTTGGAAAAGTATTTGATGAACCTATGGTAGAACCCCGCATGCCCAATAAAACTTCTAACTCCCTTGAAGGAAGTCGGAAGAGGTAACTTAGAAATCATTTCTATTTTAGCCTTGTCCACTTCGATTCCATCTTTTGAGATCTTATGGCCGAGGGCAATGCCCTCCTCGACCATAAAGTGACATTTTCCCAGTTAAGCACAAGATTTGTCTCTTTACATCGGGCTAGAAACTTGTGAAGATTTTGCAAACATTCTTCAAATGATTCTCCAACCACACAAAATTCATCCATGAAGACTTCGAGGAAGTCCTCCACCATGTCCGTAAATATAGCCATCATGCACCGCTGAAATGTAGCGGGTGCATTACACAATCCGAACGGCATCCGAGAGAATGCAAAGGTCCCATACGGGCAAGTGAAAGTATTTTTCTCTTGATCTTCTGGGGCTATAAGAATCTGATTGTAACTTGAGTACCCATCCAAGAAACAATAGTAGGACCGGCCGGCAAGTCTGTTTAGCATCTGATCAAGAAAAGGCAATGGGAAATGATCTTTTCGAGTCACCTTGTTCAGCTTCCTATAGTCCATACATACCCTCCATCCAGTCACGGTCCGCGTAAGGATCAACTCATTCTTTTCATTTTTCACCACAGTCATACCCCCTTTTTTCGGCACATTGCACCGGTGAAGTCCATGCACTGTCTGATATTGGATAGATAACCCCTGCATCAAGCCATTTGACAATCTTCTTTTTTACCACCTCTTGCATAGCCTCGTTCAACCTCCGTTGATGATCCACGGACGGTTTTGCATCATCCTCAAGTATAATTTTATGCATGCAAAAGGATGGGCTTATGCCCTGAATATCAGCTAAGGTCCATCCAATTGCCTTTTTTCTCCTTTGGAGCACTTCAAGAGTGGAGTTTACCTGCACTTTGGTTAAGCAAGAAGAAAGAATAACAAGTAATGTAGAAGAAGGGCCCAAGAATTCATAACTGAGGTGTGATGGGAGAGGCTTCAACTCCAAAGTTGGTGGCTCCTCGATCGAGGGATTTGTCGGTGGAGTCTTCCGATTTTCCAAGCCCGAGGATAGCTTACGGGGACCATAAGAGTAGGAACCCATTCCTTGCAATGCATTAGAACATTCAACCAAGCCATCCCTTACATCATCCTCATGGTTCAACAAGACAGATTCCATGGGATCTTCAACATTGATCATTGAACTTGTATCATCAATTATTACTTATCATTACAAGATCCACAAAATAGCAAACCTCGGTACTATTCGGTTGCCTCATTGACTTGCACACGTGGAAGACAACCTTTTCATCGCCAACCTGGAGGGTGAGCTCACTGGCTTCAACATCCACCAAGGCATTCCCTGTTTCTAGGAAAGGCCTTCCCAATATTGTAGGCACCTCGTAATCGACTTCACAGTCGAGGATAACAAAATGAACAGGCAAGATAAACTTGTCAACTCGTACAAGAGCATCATCAATAATACCAAGGGGCCGCTTCATTGTTCTATCCGCCATTTGTAGTCTCATTGAAGTTTCTCTTAGTTGGCCAATACCCAAATTTTTGAATACGGAGTAAAGCATCAAATTTATACTTGCACCCAAATCAGACAAGGCCTTTACAAAATCCACACTCCCAATGGTACAAGGGATTGTAAATGCGTCGGGATCTTCAAGCTTGGGAGACATCGAGAGAACAATGGAACTAACTTGATGAGTAATTTTGATGGTCTCACATTCCATGGATCTCTTTTTAGTCACCAAGTCTTTCATAAACTTGGCGTATCCCGGCATTTGCTCAAGAGCTTCCACTAATGGCACGTTGATTGACAAGCTCTTCATCATCTCTATGAACTTCTTGAATTGGTTTTCACTCCTTTTCTTTGCAAGTATTCAAGTATAAGGTGGAGGAGGCCTTGGAAAAGGAGCCTTGGCTTTTGGCACTACCGGCTATGGTATGTCTATTACGTGTTCCCTAGACGGGTTCACGTCATTTAGAGTTTCCTCCTCATTGCCATAAATATCGATCCTCACTTCACCATGAAATTTTTCTTCACTCACTTACTCATCAATTATAGGAACATCATCATTTTTCATTTCATCATCATCACACAAAACTCTTTTGCTTGGAGGTACTTGCTTCACCACCCCTACCACTCTTTTTGGTCGCTATTGCATGCGAAATATTGTTATTGTTCCCACCCTTCGGTTTTACTACCGTGTCACTCGGTAGTGCCCCCTTAGGGCGAGTGTTCAATGCTTTCGATATTTAACCCATTTGGACCTCAAGATTGCGGATAGAGGTAGTGTGAGAGGCGATTTGAGCATCAGAATTGGCAGTTCTCTCCATCACATGTTTGAACATATTCTCCATTCGTCCCATATCATTGCTTGACAAACTTTGACCTTGAGGTTGATATGGAGGTGTATTTTTTGGGTTGTTGATACATCGGGGGCCTTTGAAAGCCCGACCCCCGATATCCATTTCCACCCCAATTGTTGTTGCCATTGCCATTCCAATTGTTGTTGCACCCCAACTCTGATTGTTGTTCCCCCAGTTGTTTGAGTTGTTGTTGTTGTTGTTGTTCAAGTTTCCTTGCCCTTGATTATTCCAATTCTGATTATTCCCTTGAGATCGCCATTGTTGATTTGGAGCATTGATCCGTTGTCATTGATAGTTGTTTGCATACATCACATCCTCATTGTGGTCATTATATGAATAATCATTGTTGTAGCCACTTCCACTTTGCTCCCATTGATCATTGTTGATTTGCATTTGTTGACCACATTGTCTTCTCCTGTTGACTATTAGATTAACCCCTTCCATTGCATGTCTTGCTTTGGTCCTTGGATTTGCTGAAGTTGTGCTTTGGCAAGCTGGTTCATAGTTTTTGTTAACTCAGCTATGGCTTGTCCATGGTCTTGGAGTTCCTTGTGAAGATTGATCACACTAGGGTCACCTTGAGGAACGTTCGCCCGACTTTGCCATGCTGAAGAAGTGTCAACCATTTCATCAAGAATGTCACAAGCCTCATCATAAGAAAGCTTTATAAAATTTCCCCCAGCTAACTTGTTCACCACACATTGATTGGTAGTGTTTATACCCCGGTAAAATGTTTGTTGAATCATAGCTTCTGTCATGTCATTATTGGGGCATTCCTTGACCATATTTCTATATCTCTCCCATATTTCATGAAGGGGCTCATTGGGTTCCTGTTTGAAGGTTAAGATTTCATCCCTTAAGGCTTCCATATGTCCAGGTGAGAAAAACATGGCAATAAACTTGTCCGCCATCTCATCCCATGTAGTGATGGAATGGTTGGGGAGTCTTTCGATCCAATACAACGCCTTCCCTCTAAGAGAAAAAGGGAACAATCTCAGCCTCAATGCATCCTCCGATACGTTTGTCTGTTTGCTTCCCCAACAGGTATCCACGAATCCTTGAGATGTTTATATGCGTTATGATAGGGAGCCCCTGTGAAATACCCTCGCTGCTCCAATAAAGTGAACATCACATTTGTAATTTGGAAATTGCCCGCCTGGATACAGGGTGGGACAATCGCACTAGCATATCCTTCATTTGGAAGCACCCGAGGGGCTGCTCTCGGATGGGGTGGGGGAGGGTCTGGAATATTTTACTTGGCCTGGTGGCGGCCTCTTCTTTGAGCTTAAATTACTAGAGGCACCTCATCATCGCCATTATCTTCTACCTCCTCCCCCGGGATAATATTTCCAAGAGGATCAGCCATTGTACCTAAAGTAATTAACACAAACAAGTTAGTAAAATAGAAGGAAAGAAAAACAATACACACAACTAGTCAGATAGATAGACAAAACCATTTAATTCCCCGGCAACGGCACCAAAAAGTGATTGGATCCAACCCTACACCACTATATAATGGCGAGGAGGGGTCGATGTAGCTTTTACCCGAAAGGTCGGGATTGATATCCACAAGGAGTTATAATTGGTTGGGAATTGGGTTCCTATCTCATCTAGCTATGTGCGTTGTATTTAATTACACTTCTAACCATGAGTGGGTTTTGTTTCTATTCTAGTTTAATGCTATCGATTGTTGAAAATAAACTAATTACAATGTTTTTGTAGGAATTTTATCAATTGTTAAAAAGCACTAGGGAAGTGACCTACACCTAGGCAAGTATCTCATAGGATCTAGAATCTAGGACAAACTTGTTGTATCAGGGGTCGTGATATAACCTCACACTTAATTACTCACTCTATATCTCTCGGTAATTTGAGTGAATTTGCCTGAATTGGCTTTCTCAAGCCTAATTGGGTGTTCAAACAGTACAAGTGAAATTGGCTCAATTCCTGGTTAGCCTATTTTACCTAGACTTGGGCCCTCTTTATCAAGAAATGCCCTAGTCAAAAAGGCATGAATCAGTGTTTGCAACCACCAATTCAATAGATAAAGCATGAAACAAGCTAAATATCACTAATCCATAAATAAACTAAGCCCTAAAATTGAAGACACATTAAATACCCACATAGGGTTGGGTCACAACCCTAGCTAATGGGTCTAGCTACTCATAATTAAGGTAGAAATAAAAAATAGAGATGAATTATAAGCCATAAAAAGTAATTACAAGAATAAAATCTAAAGTTATAAGCTAAAGCTACTCTAAACTTAGTCAAAGAGGAAAAGTGATGTTGTTCACGAGCTCCCTAATACATTAGATAACCTAAAAATGTGAAAAAGATCTATTTATACACAGTTGAAATTACTGGGCAAAAATACCCTTGTGGAGGTTCCGCTGTCAGCGAAATAATGGGCGCCTCAGGGAATGGACTTTCACGGCCACGCAATAACGAGCACGGACCGCGTTTCTTCAGATTTGGACTTGGCCTGAGCTGGATTTCATGGACAACGTAAAAACTACGGTTAGCGGTCCAAACTGATTCCAATCACATCTCTCTAAATCTCAAGTTCGCGACAGCCCTTTGTAATTCTTCTCAGCAGAGGAACTTGCGCTACAGCTGTATTGGTAAAAAAAAAAGAGTTTCACACGTATGATAATTCTTGACGACTTAGCCGGCTACATGGACCAAGGAAAACATGACAGCTGGACATGATTCTATAAAGAGGTGCGAAGCAAAGATACACGACTCAATAAAACTACGGAGTAATCAGCTACGAGAAACTCAACCTGATTAAGACAAGGAAGAGACGCGGTCAGAATGAATCTGGATAAAGCTACGGTCAGATTCAGAGACCCTAGATTAATGAATCATGCGTTACACAACCTTCATGCAACAATTACGATCATTCTATGTAACGTCCTATTAATGTAATAATTAGTCATTAATGAGCGATCATTGTAAGAGGTAGCGTTGTATAAGAAATTCCCTATATAAGGGAATAAAATATACTTGTAAGGGCATCTGAACTACGAATACAATACATTTACTTTTCTGTGCATCATATTATTGTCTATTTACTTACTCCTTTTTATTTATTATTATTTCCTGGATTATCAGAAACCCGTGATCATCCTAAAAATAGCTTTGGTCAAAGGATCTAATTCTTTGGGTAAACAAATTGGTTCTGTTACCGGGAACTCTAATAATATTTATTTGCTTTTCAAGCGATATCCTCTGAACTATGTCGAACTCCAACGACAACAACCAGCAGAGAAATGGAACCCCGGTTCCATCACCTTTAGGAACCCCGCGTGGTTCAAAGGAACAATCCCCAGAAAGATCCAATTACAACAATGATAATAATGATCAAACGGTAGAACAAGATCGGGTAAAGCAAATGATTGCAGAGTATGTGGGCCAAGCTTTTCAAGAATTTGCAAGGGGATTACCAGCGGCATCACCTGCATCACTAACACCACCTCCCAATAACAGTAGCACCGCGGAAAATCCTCAGTCTGGGTTGGTAAACTCAGCAAGGGATGACACTCCTAACGTATCTCTCGAAGCGAGAACATGTATGACTAATAACTCTGAATTATAAAATTTACTACTAACCTTGCAGAAATAGGTGAAGGACCAAAACGATCGAATCGAGCAAATTCCTGGAGTACCACCTGTTATCAAAGGCATTGATGTTGATAGATATTCTCAACAACCTTGGAAACCAAGCGCAACACCCTTACCTATACCCAAGAAGTTTAAAATGTCTGACGTTCCTAAGTATGACGGAACAACTGGCCCACGTGACCACGTGACTACTTTTACCATGGAGTAAAGGGCAACGACTTAACAAAACAAGAGATTGAATCAGTCCTTGTAAAAAAATTCGGATAAACGCTTACCAAAGGAGCTCTAACCTGGTATTCTCTTCTCCCTGAAAATTTTATCGATTCTTTTGCTGAGCTTGAAGATTCTTTCATAAAAGCACACTCCGGTGTGCAAGAGTCAAGAAAATAATGGAGGACATATTTAAAATAAAGCAAGGAGACACGAAAATACTCCGTGAATTTGTAGATAGGTTCTAACGAGAAAGAATGCAACTACCATGAGTGCCTGATAATTGGGCAGCCATGGCATTTGCAAGTAATATAAATGACAAAAGCTCAGAAGCCACGAGGAGACTCAAAGAAAGCTTGAGAGAATTCCCAGCTACAACGTGGAACGATGTTTATAACAGGTACAGTACTAAACTTCGAATAGAAGAAGATACCATTGCTCGTTCGAAAGATGAAGATCATACCAGATCCAGATATTCCGAATCAGACATGAGATCAGGCAAAAATAGGTAGGATCCAACTTGGGACCATCGGGATGTGAAACTCGTCCCAGGTTCAAAAACACCAGGTCAGATTATAGAACACCAAGCAGAGATGCGGGATCGTCCTCACCTAGATCCAGAAAGGATCTAGATGAACGACCTAGAGGTAATGGACGAATTGGGGATCACACCTTTAATGTAAGTACCCCTAAACTTGTTTCAATACTAAGAAATATATGTGATAAGGTTCGATGGCCCAAAGAAATGCGGTCAAACCCAACTAAAAGGAATCCAGATTTCTGGTGTGAATTCCATAATGATCATGGACATAAGACTGCAGATTGCAGGTTTTTACAAGGTGAAATAGAACAATTATTGAAACAGGGCTATTTAACAGAATTGTGTAGTGATAAAGGTAAAAAGGCATACATGAAGAACAGTCAGAAGCCCCCGAACCCTCCATCTCCAAAATAACCGTCAACGTGATACATAGAAGAGAGGAAGTAAACGGAATAGTTTGCAAATTATCCTCGAAGGTCACAGTTAGACACGGAAAGCGGGTTCGAGAAAATCTAGACGTAGATGATATAACCTTTGATGATGCAGATTTCGGCGGACTAATACTCCCCCACAACGATGCTCTGGTAATATCCTTAATTATTCATGACACTAACATTAAAAGAGTGTTGATTGATCCAGGTAGTTCAGTCAACATTATAATGCTAAGAGTCGTGGAAGAAATGCTCTTAGGAAATCAGATGATCTCAAAGGTACGAGCCATATCAGGGTTTGACAACTCTACAGTGATAACCAAAGGAGAAATTGAACTTAGTAATTACGCCGAGGGAGTAATTAAAAACACCAAATTCCAAGTCGTTGATACTGGCATGGCTTATAACGTAACCATGGGAAGGCCCTGGATCCACGACATGAAAGTAGTACCATCTACCTTGCATCAGGTAATAAAATTCCCTTCAGAATGGGGAATCATACAGATTAGGAGATAAACAAATCTCCAGAAATATAAATTATGTGGTGCATTATAACAAAAAATTAGAGACAGAAGAATCGGAAGATATGGAAATCTCACTGTCACGCCCCAAACCGAGGGATGATACCGGCGACCAACCGAATGATCCCGGTCAAGTAGACCTGGATTGCCTTTCCTGCCCAACGCGCTACCCCGTGTTTACAATATACATTATTCCACATGAATTAGCAATTTAGAGTTTAAGCATGAATCTACTACTTGAGTTCGTTTTATCCTTTATCATTCCACATTTGATAATCACAAGACATACAATAATTCAGGTTTGGACCACGATTACTAGTAAACACATTTTCTGCCAAAATACATATATGTACAACCCACATCATGTCTACGGAGACTCTAAGAGTACTAAGGGTTTACACAATACTTGCCGGCAACAAGGCCCCGGCTATACCTTAAAAGACAAAATAAATACAAAAAGATGATGTAGACTACACACGGCCCCGAGAGGAAGTGGGGCTCACCGGATCTGCTGAAGATACGAAGGGGAAACACCCCTATTGGCGTTCTGAGCTACCTGTTGTGGAACCACCTACATCCATATAAAAGATGTAGCGCCCCCGGCAAAAGGGACGTTAGTACCATTGAATAGTACTAGCATGTATGAACAAATTTTAATCCAAGTAGAATCACACAATACACAATTGGAAGACAGTCAGGGTAACCACACAAGTACCACACAGATATATAGAAAGTTACAAATGGATATTCCACAGTTACTCATTTCAATTATTCATATGTTGCGGCGCGCAACTCGATCCCACCGTACATTCTCATCTCACCCTTATTACCTCTCAACCCTTATTACTTCGTGTTGCAGCGTACAACCCGATCCCACCGTACAATCACAGTTCACCCTTATTACCTATCCACCCTTATTACTCCGTGTTACGGCGTGCAACCCGATCCCACCTTACAATCACATTCCACAACAACAACCACCAACAATTATATCACAAGGATGTTTATCATGAAGAACATAAGTTCATATCAACCAATAACTATGTGAAATCAAGGCACAATGATCCTCACCAATCAGTAATTCATATATGGTGTTGCCACAATCATTTAACTCAATAAAATCAGTCCATATTTACTTTCATTATTTACTACACAGCGTTTAGCACTTAGATACATTCAACACTTTATTTCATTATCATTTCTTTCGTTTTGCAGCACATCCTCTCATACCGATGTATTCAACAATTAACGAGATTTACACACGGTAGGATAAGAACAAAGAATCACCCTTCATAATCTCAATTAGCATGGTAATTGACTTAAGAAAATCAGAGAATGAATTCGCACAACTCGACACAACAGGACAAACAATTCACATATGCTCAAGCAAGAATTTCATACCTTGTACTCGGACACCAACAAGGTAACTCAACAAATATTAAAGTTAGCCCTACATACCTTGAATCGAAATTCCACTTTAATTTTCTACCACAATTCACCGGACCTTCTAGCACCTTCAATCTAGTTCACAATGTGGCATAATTTAACTTAGAATTAGGAATAATGATCATGTCTTGAACTCATTTTGATCATTCTGTCAAGCACTAAGTGTTCTTTAAGATTAAATGGCCTCTTTTTAGTGAAATATTACTCGAACCTATTTCCTTTTACTAGATTATGACTAGTTGGTTACAGGCATGCAAGACTCCTGACCCCATCTCCATGAACTCACCTAACCATGTTTTATTTTAACAAAAATCTATAAATTAAGGTTGACGGGTAGAAGCTTACCTCTTGTAGTGAAGAAAATGGTGTCCTACTTGATCAATTTCAGGCTTGAGTAGTGATGAAGGAACAAATTGGATGAAGTTGGATTCTCTCTCTCTAGAACCCACTCTTTCCTCTCTCTAATTTATCAGAAAATGAGCTTAAATTGAAAGGGGAAGGTGTTTTAATGAGCTGGGGGTCGGGTATAAAATTAGAAATTTAACAGTCCTGAAGCAGAAATACGGTCAGGAATGCGATCGCATTCTTGCTATGTGGTTCGCATTCCTGTTTCATAATTGGCCCTCAAATGGGCCAAAAAGAAAAGTAGACTGCCCAGGTATGCGACCACTATGCGGTCTGCATACCTATTATGCGATCGCATAGTGCGTCGCATAACTCCCTCCGCAAAAGTCAAGGTGCAAGAATGCGACAACTATGCGGCCCGCATTCGTGAAATGCGATCGCATTCTAGGCCGCATAGTTTTCCTCAAAATGAACAGCAAACTGTCTAGGTATGCGACCATTATGCGGTCTGCATACCTGATCTGCGATTGCATAGTGGACCGCAGACCTGTGCAAATCTGGAAAATTATATCTTTTAAGTCCCGGGGTACTTTTTACTCAAAAAGGGACCGTTTTAAGAATTTCTACAGTTATAACAACATGGGGACCTATTTGGGCATTATTTTTAGCCATGAAATTTTACGGGTCTTTATATTCTCCCCCACTTAAAATCATTCGTCCTCGGATGAGGATCAGGGAATGACAATAGTAGTAAAACACAAAGTAAGCCAACCCCCAAATTCTTACTAACTCCGGTATTTCCTTAAAATTTTGTCCGAGTTTCCTTTGTAATTAGGGCTATCTACCTGTCAGAGAGCCCCCGAAACACATGTTTAACCAATTCCCACATTACCAGTTACTCTATCAACTTGTGCATAATCCGGTCATTTCAACAAGTTACATGTAATTCAATTACTTCCACAAGCCTCACATAGTTCGGTTAACTCCATTCATTTGCACATAATTCAACTATTACAATGAGTTGCACATAATTCAGCTATTTCAATGAGATGCACATAATCCAACTAATCACAACAACATATACATTTATGGCACAAAGTTTGAGAAGTCACAATAGTAGGGTAATTAGGGGAGTGGAGTGTTCTTGCACAAAATTTAACACAATATATAATTGCTTAGGAATGAAAACTTTCAAAACCACTACCGGACTTATTCAAATAAGTGGGATATTTCTCTTTCATTTTATTTTCTGCTTCCCATGTGGCTTCTTTGAATTGTTGACTCCGCCATAATACTTTAACAGAAGAAATCTCTTTGTTCCTCAATCTACGGACTTGCCTATCAAGAATAGCAACTGGAACCTCTTCATATGACAATCCTTCATAAATTTCAACCGTCTCAACTGGCACAATGGCGGATAGATCCCCAAACACCTTCTTCAACATGGACACATGAAACTCTGTGTGCACTAATGACATCTCAGGGGGCAATTCCAGTCTATAAGCCATATGTCCTATCCTTTGAGCAATCCTATATGGCCCGACATACCTTGGGATCAATTTCCCTTTATTCCCAAACCGCATTACTCCTTTCATGGGAGACACCTTCAAGAATACCCAATCATCCACTTGAAACTCCAAGTCTCTTCGACGAACGTCTGCACAGGATTTCTGACGACTCTGAGCACTTTTCATCCTTTCCTGAATGACCTTAACTTTTTTCATAGCTTGGTGCACAAAATCCGATCCTAACAGTTCCCCCTCGCTGTGAGCATGTGATTTTTACTCGCCATATCGTCCTATAAAAATCTCAATAAATCAATTGATTTTATGAATTTTTGTTGATTTTCAGTGATTAATTGTGAAAGATTTGTATTTTTTGGTATATTCATAATTCATCTTTTAAAATTGTTAAAAATTGCATCACTATCATCAAGGAATCATAAAGTTATAATTAACTAAATAATAGACGAGTGGTGGATATTTAATGTAATGTAGTTTTAATAACTAATTACTAAAATTAATCATTTTTATTCAATAAATCATAGATTAATTAGGAATATAAAATTGGTCATTTTATTCTTGATTAATCTGTAAATAGATGAAAAATAAGGTCTAAATTAATTACTATATTTTTTGGATTAAATTAGATTTTAACTTAATTAGTTTGATTAGTTAAGAAATCCAAAATCGGACCTGGGCCAAGAAATACCCAGGCCCAATCCCTATACACTAAAACAACCCAGCCCAAAATCCCTCTCATTACCCGCACAGACCCAGGCCCAAACCCCATTACCCGGACAGCCCTGTATATTACCCAAGCGACCTCATTTTATCCCCTCCAATCCCAGCCATTGGATCGATTTGAACCAACGGCTCCCAAACTCCCCCCTCTAAACTAAATAAGTGTCCAAACTAAACCCCACCCCCCCTCATTTCACCAAAGCCTCACACCC
>ML341771.1:0-49683 GCA_005239505.1 Nicotiana paniculata
TTAATTCCTATATTACTTGTCGACCACGTACACTTGCGTGTGCATTGGGATTTCGACCAACAGCAACTAGCCCCTAGCTAATTTCTACAGGCTTCAAGTTAACTCTAACTTGAAAAATGCGTACCTATTACAATTGCTTCTATGAAAGATGAAAAGATACAATATTAAATCTCCTACTACAACCAACTAGACTCACTGACAAACAGATGGACCTGGTTCTTCTAGCTGGTCTGTAGCCTTTGTATCGCATAATAATTATACTTGAAAAATATCTGAGAATTTTGCTTTCAGATCTTGATTCACTTCTGCACTTGTGCGTTCTTGATTCAAGTAAGAATACTTCAATTATTTATAAAGTCAGTTGTTGAGTTTGTCGTTCAGTTCTGGTACAACTCTACATGGGAGAACGAGTTCGTANAATTTGGAGACACTCTCTTTGTTCATTGATACTTCAAACTCGCATTCATCTCATGTGCATATAAGGAGGTTTGTGTGCCAACGCATCAGATCAAGTATGTGTGCTCTAATTGACCTGGTTCAACTAGTCAGACATTTGTCAATCTTCAAAACTATGCAGTGAATTGGGTCAACAGACTCATATTTACCTCCACAAATAGACAAACAGATGCACGCTATTCAAGAATTTTTTTTTAATAATTTAGGATCCTATAGGCAGGATATCTAAATGAGCATAAACATAATATATAACAGTTTATTAAGGCAGGGCAGTGAGTAACTATCAGTTTGCCTACTGACTCTGTTACATACTTTGAATCTAGGCACGTTTTCAAACAGCAAGCAATCACAATTTTAAAATCCAGGATTTTAATTATCCTACAGGCTTGCCTAAGTGATAACCGGGAGGAATCCTATAGACATAGTATCTAAGCTGTAAACCAGTTACTGATTTTTTAACAGGCATATTTTATCTTTTAGCTCCTATAGGCATGCTTTCTAAGTGCTGGAACGGGTTATAAGTGTGATATCTAAATGCAGAAACTGATTTTTACATTTATTTCCTATATGCATGATGTCTAAGTGTTGAAACCGTTTTACACTTATTTCCTATAGGCATGATGTCTAAGTGTCAAGACTTATTTTATATGTGTTTCCTATAGGCATGATATCTGGACGAGTAAGGCGTTAACTAGTTTCCAAGCAAGTTCAACAAGGAAGATCATAGGAACATGATTCTGGTGCACACATGGAGATTTTGAAAACATGATTGTTGATGAAGAATTGATAAACGACCTAGAAGCAGGATTTCTAGGATGCAGAGTGTGAAAATTCAGGATAATGAGATAAACCCTATAGGCATGGTTTCTAATGCACATAAGGAATCACCACAACAACCTATAAACATGATTTCTACCTGGATATGATAAAAGATATATAAAAAATCCCTCCCTGCCTTTTACTAATAACCCCATATATGTTTTATAGAGATTATTATTACAGACCAATACAAATGAATTACATAATGAAAATCACTATACTATAGGGATCCTTGGTAGACACAAAGTCAACCTCGAAGCCAGGACTTTAATCAAATCTAGAGTACACGAGTAGTTCATAATACACCAAATGGGCTTCTGGTGTGTCAAAGTTCCCAAAGGCCCCAGGGACCCCGGGCAATGCTCACACCAGAACCTTTTCAAAGAAAAAGTTTTGTGAACAATTTTGGAAGGCCATCCCAGTATGTCATAGTTCGGAGGAGTCTCATGGACTCATAGGCAATGCTAACACTGGGGGGGGCAGGGCCCTAGAGATCTAAGAGTAGGAGTTAAAAATAGTATATAAAAGTAGGAGATAGCTTTAGGAAAAATAGTTTGGTTTCTTTAGAAGTGAATAGAAACAGATTAGAAGATTACAAAAGAAACTACAAACAGAACCACATTTAGCAGATTGAGTTCAAATATGAATTCCAGTAGTTAAACAATCACTAGTAACACTGGAATCATAGACAGGACATAGTCACAATTAAGTGAAACAAGGTTTCTGTTGGATCAAGAACCTGAATGGTTTTGAAGATTGACAAATGAACTCAGAGTTGAACCAGGTCTATCACTGGAGACATAGACATGCAGAGTTAATGGCACGTGAGGTGATCTCAAACAGGAGATAAACACAATCGGTGATCTGAAGATATATCTCCTGGTCGAAAAGGTTGCAAATTGATAGGGATATGGACTCCTTATTCAGTAAGGACATAATCAAGATAGAAGAGGATCTAGGGAGTTGAGATAAACTAGAACTCTTCCACCAAGGAAGAGTTGCATGTGAATTCTAGTATATCTCCTTTTCTACTGATCCTATATATTGTCAAGTGTCCTTATTGAACATGTTCTCACAAACATAGAAGAAAAACATGAATTGAGAACAAAATTACCAAAGCAATTTTGTAAGCAGTCCGTGTGAGAATTTCCTGTGCTATTCTGAAGCTACTTAAACCTACTAGAAGAACCAGTTCCATCTATTGTCTTTTGGTCTAGTTTATTTGTGGTAGGTGATTACAAAGTGTATCTTTTAGCTTTATCTAGAAGCAATTGTAATAGGTATTGAGTATTCAAGATAGAGTTAACTTGAAGCTTGTTGCAAATAGCTAGAGGATTGTTTTCCACAAGGGGATTAGAGTTAGTCCTTAGGTTTACAAAAGAGTTTATTTTGTAAATGTTGTTTGGCTCATTGATTTAGTAAAGAGTTTGGAAAAATCCTACAGGTTAGTAGGTCGTGATTTTTTTCACCTTTTGAGCCAGGTGTTGTCCACGTAAAGCTGTGTTCCTTTATATTCTATAATTATTATTCCACAAACTGTAAGAGTTGGAACACATAGAAGAACCTGGTTCTTCTATAACTACTGCACGCAAAAATTGGTCACCACACAAATCACCCCCCTCTTGTGAGGTATTGACATAGATAATAACAATTGGTATCAGAGCGGGTTATGCTTGAAGAGGCTAACACCTTAGGAAAAGGTCAAGATGAGTGCACCACCTGGGAATTGGGAAGGACAATCAACTGCTAGGCCACCACTCTTCAATGGCCAGTAGTATTCCTGGTGGCAGAACATGATGAAGGATCACTTAATTTGAGAAGACTATGAACTATGGGATATAGTCACTGACGGTCCTTTGGCCACCATGAAGAAGACTACTGAAGGAGTAGATGTGCCAAAGATGAGAGCTGACTGCACTGCTGAAGACTTAAGAAAATGGGAAAAGAATGCCAAGGCCAAGAAGTGTCTCATGTGTGGACTTGGTCCAGATGAGTACAACAGAATTCAAAGTTGCACCACTACCAAGGAAATTTGGGACACTTTGCAAATGGCTCATGAGGGAAGTGCACAAGTGAAAAGATCCAGAGGTACCATTACTATATTCTCAATATGAGAATTTCTCTATGAAGGAAGGAGAGACCATCCAAGAGATGTACACTAGTTTCACTACTCTGATAAATGAACTAAAATCTCTTAGAAGGACTATTCTTCAAAAAGGCAAAGTTGAAAAAATTTTGACAAGGGTGTTGCCAATCTCTTGAGAAAGTAAGATCACTACTATTCAGGAATCCAAGAACATGGCAACCCTCAGGTTGGATGAGCTAATTGGAAATACACTGCTTACGAACTTAGAAGGCAGACAATGAAGATGGATGCTCCCAAGAAGGATAGAAGTCTGGCATTAAGAATCACTGAGGGAGCAGATCTGGAGGAAGATGAGATGGCCATGCACCAAGGAATTTAGAAACTATCTCATTAGAAAAAAGGGCATATCAAGAGGTGGAAACTACAACAAGGCAAAGGCTCCAGAAAAACCCACCAACGAGGGATGCTACAAATGTGGAAAAACTGATCATCACATCAAGAACTGTCCTCAGTGGGAAGTGGAATGGAAAAAGGAAAGATCTAAGCGAAGGAACCGTAATAAGGAAATGGTTCATCCTAAGAAAAACAAAATATCAACGAAATCTCTGATTGCTGCTTGGGGAGAAAGCTCAGACGAAGAATCAGAACATGAAGATGAAGATGAACAAGCGCTTATGGAAATTTGTGAATCAGATGAGGAATCATGTGAAGAACCAGAGGTTCAAGTGAAAGGGACCAGTCAAATATGGTACTTGGATAGTGGCTGCTCAAAGCACATGACAGGGAACAAGGAACAGTTCCTTTCACTTGAAAACCTCAAAGGAGGAAATGTCTCCTTTAGAAATGGGAAGAAAGGTGAAATTATGGGGGTTGGTAAGGTAGGTAAGGATGACACACGTTCCATTGAGAATTTTTACTTGATAGATGGCTTGAAATATAGACTAATCAGTGTGTCACAACTGTGTGACAGAGGTAACTTGGTTGCATTCACTTCTACAAAATGTTTTGTGATTAATCTTATCTCTGACAAGATTGTTTTGCAAGGAAAAAGAGTGAATAATATCTATATCATAGACATGTCCTCACTATCAGAAAACGAATAAACTTGTTTGAGTGTGTTGGACAGTGATCCCCTCCTTTGGCACAAAAGACTTGGACATGCAAGTCTAAATCAACTCAACAAACTAGTCTCCAAGGACCTAGTGATAGGTCTCCCTAACATTAAGTTCAAGGAAGACAAATTTTGTGAGGCTTGTTCAAGGGGGAAGCAAGGAATGTCCTCTTTCAAAAGCAAGAAAGTAATAAGTACCACCAGGACGTTGGAATTAGTTCATATGGATCTATGCGGTCTTATGAGAACATTAAGCAGAGGTGGTAAAAGATATGTAATGGTGCTTGTTGATGACTACTCTAGATTTACCTGAAGCATTTGATATGTTTACTACTTTTGTTAGAAGAACCCACAAACAGTTAGGAAATAAACTTGCATCAATAAGGTCTGATCATGGCACTGAATTTTAAAATGCAAAGTTTGATGAATTTTGTGATGAGCATGGCATAGATCATAACTTGTCTACCCCTAGAACTCCACAACAAAATGGAGTTGTTTAATGAAAGAACAGAACCCTTGAAGATATGGCTAGAACCATGCTTATTTCTAGTAAACTACCTCATAGCTTCTGGGCAGAAGTAATAAACACTGCATGCTACATCATAAATAGGTGCATGACTAGACTACTTGTAGAGAAGACTCCTATGAGTTACTTAAAGGGAGAAAGCCGAATATATTCCATATTAGGGCTTTTGGCTGTAAGTGCTTTGCACAACAATGGCAAAGACTCCCTAGGAAAGTTTTATCCCAGAAGTGATGAGGGAGTATTCTTGGAATATTCTTCACGTAGTAAGGCTTATAAAGTGTATAACAAAAGACCTATGTGTGTTGAAGAGAGTGTGCATGTTGTTTTTGATGAAACTAACATTCTCTCTCAGAGAAAGGAACAAGTAGATGAAGAAATTGGGCTGGTTAGAAACTCAGACCAAACTGGAGCAATATTGGAGGAAGGAACGGGTGATGGAACAGGTTCATCCATCCCCAGCAACATGCCGGGGAGAACTGAGCAACAAACTAATTTCCAAACCTCATTGGAACCTGCCCGTGATCCTGTTCCTCAACAACAAGACACTGTAGGATCTTCAAGCAATACCCAGTTGGTTGTAAAACCACACAGATATCAAAACTCACACCCCATTGAGAAAATTATAAATAATCCAACATCTGGAATCAGAACCAGATGCTCTTTGAAAAATCTGTGTGCCTTTGAAAGGTGTAAAGTTTGACATCTGGTACCTAGACCCTTTGATAGATCAGTGATTGGCACAAAATGGGTATTCAGAAACAAACTTGATGAAGATGGAACAACTACAAGAAACAAGTCAATATTCGTGGTTCAAGTGTACAGTCGGGAGGAAGGAATAGACTATGATGAAACCTTTGCTCTTCTTGCAAGGTTGGAAGCAACTAGGCTCCTCATAGCCTTTGCTGCTTACATGGAATTCACCCTTCACCAGATGGATGTCAAGAGTGCCTTCCTGAATGGCTATCTCAAGGAAGAAGTGTTTGCAAAGCAGCCTCCGGGGTTTGAAAACAAATAGAATCCTGATCATTTGTACAAGCTTGACAAAGCACTGTATGGACTCAAGAAAGCTCCAAGGGCATGGTATGAAATGCTTTCAAAATTCCTGCTGGAACATGACTATAAGAGAGGTAAAATTGATAGCTCCTTATTCTTGAAGGAAAAAGGTAAAGATCTCTTCGTAGTGCAGATATATGTAGATGACATAATCTTTGGGGAAACTTTTGAAAAGCTAAGTAAAGAATTTGCTAAACTAATGGGGAGTGAATTTGAAATGAGCATGATGGGTGAGCTTAACTTCTTTTTAGGCTTACAAATTAAACAAAATTCAAATGGAACTATGATCCATCAGCAAAAATATGTGAAAGAATTGCTTAAAAGATTTAAAATGGAAGACTCAAAGGAAATTGACACTCCTATTGCAACAGCCACAAAACTAGATGTAGATGAACCTGGTTCATCTGTTGATCAAAAGTTGTATAGGGGGATGATTGGGTCATTATTATACGTTATTGTCGGTAGACCTGGCATTGTTTTCAGCGTAAGGCTTTGTGCAAGATTTCAGGCCAATCCCAAGGAATCCCATTTAACTGCAGTGAAGAGAATCCTGAGATATCTAAAAGGCACCACCGACCTATGTCTTTGGTACCCCAAAGGTAGTAATTTTGATCTTGTGGGATATGCTGATGCTGACTATGCAGGCTTCTTGGTAGATAGAATGAGCACCTCAGGTATGGCACACTTTTTGGGCTCATGTCTTATGTCTTGGGCCACTAAGAAACAAAATTTAGTAGCTCAATCTATGGCTGAGGCTGAGTACGTGGCTGCAGGCTCATGTTGTGCTCAGTTACTATGGAGTAAGCAACAAATGATGGACTTTGGCATAGAGGTTGGATGCATTCCTATCTTCTGTGATAACACTAGTTATATTAGTATGATAAAGAACCCCGTCCATCATAAAAGAACAAAGCACGTAGATGTTAGACACCATTTCCTAAGAGACAACTATGAGAAGGGAATGAGCTCTATTGTATTCTGTGCTACTAACAAACAAATTGCTGACATCTTTACTAAGGCACTAAGTAGAGAGCATTTTGAGAGAGACATGTTAGAATTAGGGATGATTAAGGTCACCTAATTGAACCAATTCAAAAAAAAATGATAAAATGAGGAAATTGTTTTTTTGGCTAGGAATTCTGAAAGGTGTAAATAATCAGAATAATCGTTGCTCAGTCTCATGCCTTAAAAGGCATACACTCTTTCCATGTGTTAATATGATTCCTTGGTTACTAATGATATTTTTCTATTTTTGTAAATTGGGGCTTAATCAAGAGATTCTAACAAGATGAACCTAGTTCATCGTTGCTGGTTCATCTGACAGACAAGATATGTGCTCATCACTATACACATATTGAAATATCAATAGTTACTCATGAGGCAGGACTCTATCTATAATAAGCTTTTAAAAAATCTAGTACCTATCCCAAATTTGAACTTGTTCCAAAGAGTCCAATACAATTAAAATGGCCTAGATTATAGGGGATTCATAACCGTCACTTATCAACTGACACTCCTGAACAGATTAGACTCCCACTTGACCAAAATTACACCCATAGTGTATTTATTAACCAATCCTTCAAAAACCCATCATCACTTCTCTAATCCTTCACCTTTTTTTCCTAAATCCATAACCGTCGAAACCCTTTAAACCTTCTACTCAAACACCTTGATCCTGATTTTCCTTAACAAAAATCATCACCATGGCTAACACTCCACCTCCTGCTTCATCCTCTTCAACCACAACTGACTACAGTATCACGCTTGAAGATACTGGTTCCACCCCATCTCAATCAAATTCTTCCACTCCATCTCAATCACATCCCACCACCCCTCAAAACAACCATATTCCGTCTCTTCCAATCACTCCCGTTGTACAACAAAGCCCCAATCCAGAACCCAGGAGAAGGCGTGTGGAAATGCTCGCCAGAAAGACTATGGCCTCTGGCTCTATAGCTAGGAAATTGAACACAGAGCTTCAAGCTAGCCAGGCCCAAGAATCTGAGAACTCCAATGACTCTTTCAAGTCCGCCGCTGAGGGGGAAGCAACTGGTTCTTCTGATTCTAAATAGGTAACATCTAAAATTGGGTCTGAGCCAGTCACTTCTGAAAATGGGTTTGTTTTAGTTGGGTGTGTAGTGGATGTGGAGATTCCTGATAGGAGAAGAAGAGGCGGTAAAAATAACTTTGTGAAAGAAATTGAGAGAGAGGGAGAAAGAAGTACTGTGAGGGGAACAGGGGAATGAGGCACTCCATTGGCAATTTGTGGAACTGTCCCAATGGTTATTGAAGAAGGTGCCAAGGATTTAGGGGGAAGTAATTCTAGAGAGGCTGCAGAGGGGTTGGAAAATCTTAAACATGCAACCGACGAACCTGGTTCATCCATTGAGGAAACATTGGCTGATCTTATGAGAAAATTAGGGGAGAGCTATAAACCCAAAAAGAAGAGGAAACCTAAGACAAAGAAAGATACTCCTCCAGTTGAAAGCAAGAAGAGAAAGCCACTCCCTCTGTTGATGCTTCCTTTCCTAGAGTTCGCACTACAAGTAGTGCAATTAGGTTGACTGAAGATGAGTTGCAGAAAGCTTTGAGGGAGTAGGAGAAAGAAAGCTGAAAAGGGGAAGGCAAAAGTGTTTGAGCCTGCAGAGGCTGTTGATTTTGATGATATGGACATGTTCAATCAAGAGGAACAGATGGAAGAAGTTGAGAATGAGACACCCAAACTAAAGAAGGCCAGGACTTCTTCCAAGAAGTCAGCATCTGTGTTTGCTACACCCTCGACTGTTGCTAGGAGAACTAGGTCCACAAAGAAATCAAAGAAGGCTCAGTTTGATGATGATGATGAGTGGAGTGGTGAAGAAGCAGAGGATTCTGGTGGAGAGACAGACAAATTGACAAAATTTGGGAAGCGCACGATACTGAAGGGAAGGTTGCTGAAGGATCTTGAAGAATCTGCATGATTTACCTTGTGGACACTCTGGACGTGCATGGCTGGAAGGACGTGGTCCTTCAACTAGATGTCAGGCTGGCCAGGAGTGAGATTGTCGAGTTCATGAAAAATGCAGAAGTCAAGGATGGCTGGGTCTCCAGTTAGGTAAAGGGGATTAAGATCTCCTTTGATACCAAGGAGCTGGGTGAGATTCTTGGGATTCCCGATGAGGTGGCCCGGCTTGGATGGCCTTCCTTCTGCACTACAAATCACCAGGAGGTTCAGTAATAATGCTGAAGAAGTGGAACCAAGGGTTGTGTTCAAAAGCGGGATGAAACCTCAACAACAAAGTGATTTTTGAGTTTGTCAATAAATGCATACTGCCTAGGCAAGAGAGGAGGCACATAGCAAACTATATGGATTTAACTCTCATGGAGTGCCTGGACAGTGGAAGGCAAATCAACTGGCCCTCTTTCATTATTCAGTTGCTGGACAGGGTGCTAAATGGCTCCAAGGGTCATGCTATCCCATATGGGTTCATCCTAACGACTGTGATGGCTCACTTCAAAGTGCCCGTGAAGAAAGCAAAAATGGCCACTGTCAAGGACCATATTGGGAAGAACACGCTTGTGACATGGGACTATGTTGTGAATTTTTCTGAAAATGAACCTGGTTCACCAAGGAAAATGCCTGTGAATAGCAAGGTCAGGGCGCTTGTGCATTAAGGTGGGGTTAAGGATGCTGAAATCCTTTGCCTGAAGACCCGCCTTACAGAGGGTGAGGCTGAACGGGATGCTCTCAGAGTTGAACTGGAAAATGAAAAGGAGAAGAATGCAGGCATTCATCAACAAATGCTCTCTCTTCTCCAAACAAAGAGCCCAACCTCCACCCCTTCCCAACCTTAGGTGTCCAGTGCCGTCCCTCACCCCTTTATGACCCAGTTCGGGATTTTTTTTCTATCTTTTGCTCATGACTGTAACTGCTTTATTTCTCTATGTGTTTAGTGCCTGAACTATGCTCTTATCAATGAACTGTGTTGTTTTTGCTCTTACCTATTTTGTCTCACTTTCTTTGATAGTTTACATCCTTGGTTTACTATTGATGATTAATCCGTGTTTGTACTTGCAGTTGCCTCAGTGGCTATGAGTAATTATTATAAATCTGGTAATTCTAACACTTCGCAAATTTTCGATGATGCCAAAAGGGGGAAGATCTGCTATATTAAAAATTGTGATATTTATAACCTAATGAACCTGGTTCTTTATGATAAATGCTTAATACTATAAAAGTGTCAATGTTGGATCAAAGTGATTACAGGCCTAAGCACAGAGTTTGTCATCATTAATAAGGGGAAATTTGTTTGATCAAGAAGCTGAATGGTTTTGAAGATTGACAAATGAACTCAGAGTTGAACCAGGTCCATCATTGGAGACATAGACATGCAGAGTTAATGACACGTGAGGTGATCACAAACAGGAGATAAACACAATTGGTGATCTGAATATATATCTCCTGATCGAAAAGGTTGCAAATTGATAGGGAGATGGACTCCTTATTCAGTAAGGACATAATCAAGATAGAAGAGGATCTAGGGAGTTGAGATCAACTAGAACTCTTCCACCAAGGAAGAGTTTCATGTGAATTCTAGTATATCTCCTTTTCTACTGATCCTATATATTGTCAAGTGTCCTTATTGAACATGTGCTCACAAACATAGAAGAAAAACAAGAATTGAGAACAAAATTACCAAAGCAATTTTGTAAGCAGTCCGTGTGAGAATTTCCTGTGCGATTCGGAAGCTACTTGAACCAGCTAGAAGAACCAGTTCCATCTGTTGTCTTTTAGTCTAGTTTATTTGTAGTAGGTGATTACAAAGTGTATCTTTCAGTTTTATCTAGAAGAAATTGCAATAGGTACTGAGTATTCAAGATAGAGTTGACTTGAAGCTTGTCGCAAATAGCTAGAGGCTTGTTTGCCACAAGGGGATTAGAGTTAGTCCTTAGGTTTACAAAAGAGTGTATTTTGTAAATGATGTTTGGCTCATTGATTTAGTGAAGAGTTTGGGAAAATCTTACAGGTTAGTAGGTCGTGATTTTTTTCACCTTTTGAGCCAGATGTTTTCCACGTAAAATTGTTGTGTTCCTTTATTTTCTGCAATTATTATTCCGCAAACTATAGGAGTTGGAACACATAGAAGAACCTGGTCCTTCTATAACTACTGCACGCAAAATTTGGTCACCACGCAAATCACCCCCTCTTGTGTGGTATTGACATAGATAAATAAACGTTTCACGTGGTTGGAATTGACTTAATTCATTAACTATTACTAGGTGAGCATATAGACATGTATTAAATAGAGAGCAACATGTTGAAATTAAGTTAATAATCAGATAGTCATACAAAAGGGGGTGGGGTAGTAGGAATTAAACATGCTATTTTCAAAAATAAGTAAAACAAATATCATAGGCTAGACAGATACATGCTAAGGTACACTAACTATACTAACACACAACACAGGACAGGTTAATAGGAGTTTAGGAATGCTAGTAAGAGGGCAATAAATATAAACATAGGACAAACAGAGGCATGTTGGAATTTGAAGCACTAAAGACACAACCATGTGAAACAAGAGGTAACAAAGACTAAGGCATAATAGTTAAAAATTAAACTGGAAGCATGTCATAAACAGGACATATTGACGTTCGAAATAGGCTAATATAAATCACAAGGAAGGAGATGGCTAAGAGACAAATATCACATTAGAAGCATATTGAAATATATAGCACATAGAAGAGATCATGATAACAGATATTGAGGCATACCAGTTAAGAGATAGCAAACAGGGAGTGAAGGCAAATAGGATCCAAGTGTCAAGTCTTGGCTTTCAGCCGGCTAGACATAGCAGCAAATAGAAGTAACAGAAAGAACTACAATTGAGAGTGTGTGGGTAAGAGTAAGAGATTGTGTGTGTGTTTCTGTGCCTTTCTATGTGTGTTCGTGTGTTTTGAAAAATTAGAATGGGGGGATTATATAGCACTTAGCAGGGTAAAACAAACTAGGCAAAGAATAAATTAGAGTTCACAAATAAGGCATGCGAATAATAATAACTAGGTAATTGGGGCTAAACTCAATCAAGTAATTCAACAAACACCGGAAAACACCCCTTAAATTAGGGAGAATCAATTAACAGTCAAGTTAGAGGTTTAATAAGGTAAACAAATAAATCAGAGACCATTTAGAGGCCGGTTAAAACAATCAAATCCCATAAATTAGGCTAGTAACATAATTAAGGTAAGTAGTACGAATTATGAGTCACGAATAAGGAAAAATAAGTAAAAATCATAGAGAAATACCAATCTTAATAGAAAAATATAATTTTGAACCCTAATTAGGCGAATAAAATCAGGTATCCTTAGTTAATTGACAGGACGAAGAATAACGGGCAAATATCAGAACAAGTAGTGAAGTAAATAGAAACCGTAGGGATTAGAACATAGACATGAAAATCACTCGAAAAAAGTAAAGAGAACCAGAGTTAAACATTAAAAAAAACTTAAGACTTTTTGAAGAAAATTAAAGATGAAACCTAGCTTTAGAGAAAACAAAAAATCGGTTGATAATAAGAAAAAATTGAAGATATTTGAAGAGAAATATTAGCTAAACTCAAAAACATCTCAGATCTATAGAGATCTGAACCGACTCGAATAGCAAGTGACCAGGGTTTTAAAAAATGACAGAGGTGAGAAATCTGGGTTGGAATCATAGATTTAAGTCGTAAACATGAAGATAACAGTACTCACAAATACAGAGATGAACACATGCAGGTTCATCGAGAAAAATAAAAGGGTTTGGACCGAATCAGAGTTGAATCCCTTTGATATTCCATCAAACCAACAAAGAAATCAAATATCCAGTAGAGATAGGAGGCCGGATGGGGCCTAAAATCAAAGGGAACTCCCATGGATTGAAGGGTTTCTGGTTACGGCGACTAGGCTTAGGGGATAGTTTGAGAGAGAATGGAGGAAGGAAGGGATTTGGGGGCGGCAGAATTGGAGAGGTGAGTAGGGTTTGGGGGTTTTGGGTAATTAAAAATGGTAACCACATCCTGGACTGTTGATCTCTAAGATCAACGGCCAGGATTTGATAGTTGGGCAGGTCAGATAGGAGATTGGGTTGTGGGTATTTTAATTGGGCTAAGGGTAATGGTTTGGGCCAGATCCGAAAAATAAAATAAAATTAAAAGAGGTCATTTGTTAAATACCCAATTAATTTGATAAATAGTTTATAAAATAGCTAATAAATAATAAAAATTCTATTGATACATTAAAAATAATTTAAAACAATTACTTAATATTATAAAAATACAAAATGTCATTTTCTTGTGAAATAAAGTAATTATGCACTTGTAGGCTATTATTGCAAAGTTATTGCAATTATAACCCTAAAATATAAATATGGCTATTTGTGAAATAATTGAAACTTAGCATAGATATATAATAAAATTAAGAAAATAAAATTATCATAAAACCATTTGTGATGCAATTATTAATTATTTATATAATAAAAATACTGGGATAAATTAATTAAAAATCCTTTAAAAATGCAGAGATTATGGAAAAATATTAATCGATGCCCATGCATTGTTTTGAAGATATATATGCATTTTAAAAATAATATAGGAAAAAATTGGGTATCAACAAACCTCTCTGCTGACATGGTTGTGGAAGTTGTTTGGTACCACTACTCTTGGACCCATGAATGTCTGAAGCAACACATGAATCCTGAAGAGAAAACAGAAGTGGCTGACCCACAAAACCTCTACAATGATGTATCCTGCCTCCGAAATAGGGATCAGTAAATCCTCCTGGTCTACAAGGCCTCTTAGCCTCCTTGTCCTCTCTCTCCTGACCCTGCATACCCTCTAATATGCGAGAGATCTCTATCACATGCTGAAACGGAACATCCATCTCCAACTCCTGAACCATGCTGAATCAGATACCATAACTGAGCCCCTCAATGAACCTGCATACTTTCTCTTTAGCTGTAGAAAAGAAAGCAGGTGCATGCCTAGACAAATCGTTGAATCTAACAACACACTCTGACACTAATATATTACCATGACGCAGCTGCTCGAACTCTGCATGCCATGCATCTCGAAGGGTCTGGGGAGCAAACTCTCTCAAGAACATCTCTGAAAATTGAGTCCATGAAAGTGAAGCTGCATCGGCTAGGCTACCCTCCTAGTAAGCTCGCCACCCCTGATACACTGCTCCAAACAGCTGGAATGTAGTAAAAGCAATCCCGCTAGTCTCCACATTACACATGGTGCGGAGAATACGATGTCACTTCTCTAGAAAACCGTGTGCATCCTCTAAAGCTAAGCCACTGAAAGTAGGAGGACGATACTTATTGAATCTCTCAAGTCTCATGTACTCCTCCTTAGATGCCTCTGGCCTGACCTCAGGCTGAACCGAAATGATAGGTTGTGCTGGCATGACACTTGGAACCTGACTAATGTGGAACCACTGCTTTGGAGTATGGACGGCGGGAGTCTGAGCTCCTCCCTCAGTCTATAAAGTAGCTGGTGCAACTGGAATAATTCTCACTGGAGCCAATATACCAATCATGCTCAAGATCTGCGCTAAAGTCTCCTGAATTCCCAGGGTAGCAACAGGCGCCTCTAGTGCCTGTCCCCCAACCGGAGCAACTAATGGCTCCTTAGTTGCCATCTGGTAGGTGATCTAGTTGTGGCATGTGCTCCTTCTCAGCTTCTGCCTCTGCCCATGCCCCTTACCCCGGCCCCTAGCAATGCCGGCTCTACGGGCAGCGTCATCAATAATTGTAGCTCGTGTTCCCACCATCTGTGAGAGTATAAAATGACAATGGCTCAAGCTCCAAAATCAATGACCTCGCACGATAGGAATGAAAGGAGTGAAGTTTCCTAATAGTTTTGTAGTCTCCTGAAGATAAGTACAGACGTCTCCATACCGATCCGCAAGACTCTACTAAACTCTCTTATGACTCGTAGCACCTATGAACCTAGAGCTCTGAAACCAACTTGTCACGACACCAAATTCCCGTTCGTAGGATGTCGTGATGTCACCTTATCTCTATGACTATATAAGCCTAACACTTACTGAACTAATAACAGGTTTTAGCCGATGAACTATTAAATATGAATTAGAAATTTCTATATAAAGCCAACAATCCCACTGGACATATAACATCCCAAAACCAGTAGTACAATCCATCAGCTCTACCAAGTTCAATTGAAAATCTCTAAATACAATTGTTCTGAAATAGAAATAAGAATTACAAAGTAAAACTTTAGAAGGTGACCCCAAGGCGTGAGAACGCACGACATGTATACCTTGAATCTCCACAGCAACACTTGATCAGCTAACTAATAGTCAACATGGTTTGAGGTACCTGGATCTGCACAAAAATATGCAGCAAGTGTAGTATGAGTATAACACAGTGGCGCCCAGCAGATATCAAGACTAACCTCGGTAGAGTAGTGACGAGAAACCGCCAAGACACCTACTAGACATAATAACCTGTACAAGTATGAATGTGAAACTAACAGGGAACATTATAAAGCTAAACATGATAAGAATGTTTCTACAATACGTGCAATAAGAACTAGAACAACAATTAACAACAAGGAGACAACATGTAATAACGCTGTAAAGTACGAAAAATACAGTTTAAATCCGGTGAAACCAAGTAAAGAAAAACAATTAACTACCCAATAAAAACAACTGCTTTCACACAGGATTTATTCAAGAATTTCTCCGAGGTACCACTCCTCATAATAACAAATCACGGGTTCTTAATCAGGAACCCTAATCACTCGGCATCTTGTGCCTATATTACAAAGCACAACCACACGGACAACTCACGTGCTGCACGGAAAACTCACGTGCCAATACCATTAATACCTCATATCCGAATAGAAAAGTCACGTGCTAAGGGAAGTGACAATAGCTCATAACCGCATGGACAACTCACGTGCCAACAGTAGGCTCTCACACAGAAGGAAATTATACAAGAACACATGTAAGTGATCAATAAACATCATGTTCATCTTCTTAGAATGATATAAGTGATTAATTATGGTGTATGCTTGTGCACGTGTTCTATCAAGACTTGAGTCAACAAGTAATATCAAAGACAATGAATGGTACATAGGAAACAACACAACAAAACGTAGAATGCATGACTCACACAAATTAGGCAGACCACTATATATATATATTATCTACAACAATGCCCCTAGGCCATCACAAGTCATCACAAATCATCCCCGATAAAGCCCCCCTTGTCTCGCCGTGTGAGCAACAATAAAATAAAAGCCCTCCGTTTCTGTCCACACGAGCATAATTATATTCCCGCCTTGTCTCACACAATAACACATACATCTCAAGTGCGAACACCCTGACAATCCTCTCAACAATATCTCGTGTGCTAGAAACATAACAACACAATATAAACTCGTGCCACATGTGCCCATATGCCAAAACATTTTTTTAAAATAATTCCAATACCACAACCACACATAACCCTCGGCTCAACAACATTGAGTACAACAACAATAACAATAACAATAACACGGAAGTAAGGCAAGTAAAATAATACAAGAATTACGATAACACAATGAAAAGGAAGAATGAGCTTATAATGAAAGACATAACAAGTAATAATGGATTCAAATAAGAATAACTCAATTATGATAAAGATAACATGTGATAACAATAACAAATAAGAATAACTCAATAATACGGAAGATAATATTTAACAATCATTTGTAATAAGATTAACTTCAACAATAGAATAGGTAGCATATAACTTCAATTAAGAAAAATCAAATATGGAAGAGATAACATGGCAATAAAAGAGGTAACAACTTCAGTTAAGACATATAAAGGTATATTTGGAACCAATCAACTTCAAATAAGACATGTAAGGGTAATTTAGCAATGGAGGATATAGCATGATAAGACAACTTCATTTTTAATGTACATGAGAACCTAAGAGTCTAAATTGGTCAAGTTACCACATATAAGCCGTGTACACACTCGTCATCTCGTGCACAAGCCTTTTACATAGATCAAATAGTGCAAAAAAACCAATCCCTATCGGGTAGTTCACCCACACAACTTTAGGCAAGATACTTACCTAAAAAATAGTCAATCAATGCTCAAAAATAGATTTTTGCTTTACAATTCACCTCTGCTTGACACAAATCTAACCAAAATCGACTTAATAACATCAAATAATGCAAGAGAAATCAATTCCAATAAATAAAGCTATGATCTTTACACAATTCCTTAAAAGTCAAACTGTGCGCGTCGGTTAAAACCCGATTCCAATGGTTGATCCCGACTACCCATGACTCCACGAGTTCAAATATGTGATTAGTTTTAAAATTTCAGTCCAAATCGACTCTCAAAACTCTAATTCTTCTTATTTTTCAAAAACTTGTCAAAGCTTCACAAATTTTCACTGTTATTCACATGATTTTGATGTAAAAATCTAAGATATATTGATGGAATATGAATAGAAATAGATTAAAATCACTTACCCAAAGTTTGTAGATGAAAATACCCTATATAAATTACCTCCTACCGAGTATAGGGTTCGAAGATATGAAAATGAGATTAAAGATCCCGTCCCTCAGTTTTTTATCCAGTCGCAGATGTTGCATATGTGACATGGGGTTTGAAAATGCAAAGGATCGTTCACAAAAGTGAAGCCCTCACAGTCCCGCTGACATCGCAAATACGATGTTTTATTTTCAAATATGAACTGTGGACATATCGCAAAAGCGATCATGTTGATCGCAAATGCGACTCAGCCTATCCCAAGCCCCAATCGCAAAAGAAAATGTTGAGTTCGCATACGCAAACCTTACAAAGTCCAGCCTTAATCGCAAATATGTTCCCTTCCTTGCATTTGTGACAGTCGCAAATACTATTCATATCTTGAAAATGCGAGACCTGAAGCATCTGTGCAAAACCAACAATGCTAGAACTCTTCCAAACACTCCGCAATGCGTACGAAACTCACTCGATCCTTCGGGATTTCTACACCAAACATTTGACCATGCATGCAAGTCATAATACACAATATGAAGCTACTCAAGACCTCGAACCACTGAACGAAACCTTAAAGCTCAAAAGGACCGGTCAGGTCGTTACTACCGACCTCCAAACGACCCAAAACTTGCCAAAAATAACTCATAAAAATCAAAAAATGAGATAGAAAAAAAAAACCCAAACGATAAAGGTATAAATATCTAAGCCCAAAAAAACCCTTAAGGAACACATTCATATCTCTCTATCTAAACCCTTGGGAGAGCAGAGCTCTGGCGTTAGGCGAATTGTGAAAAGACTGCTCAAACAACTTTGTGTGGTTGTCAATGGCCACTCCGGCCGGTGACCAGATTTCTCCATGGCTGGTTTGCCTTCCCAAACGTCCCCCACCGTTCCTAATAACACTGCTACAACATCTAAGCCCATGGATTACATTGCAATATTGAAACCAGACGTGATCATTAATTCTGCGCAAAATAATACAGCTGGTATATCGACTTTGGAGCCAATACAATTTAGACGTACGACTTTTCTGCAATGGCAGCCTATGCTGAAGTTTACGGAGGCAGAAGTTGATCGCATGAACGTTATAGAAGGTTTGCAGTTTGCAGTGGTTTGTAAATTTTCCTAAGGTTGGCCAGAACTACAGGAGCTATGTAAAATAATTCCATTACAATGTGGAATTAAAGGAGAATGTAACTTTGGGTATTTATGCGATAGACATTTACTGGTAAGATTGTCATTATGGAAAGATTACATAGAATTTACGTCGAAAAGTGTTTATTACGTGAAGGACAAGAATGGGTATGAATTCCAGTTGCGAACTTTGATTTTTGATGCCAAATTCAAAGCTGGAGAGGAAACACCTAAGGTAATGGCGTGGATTTTGTTTCAAAATTTATTACCAACTTTTTTTTTTTGTTAAAGAATGACTCTTTTCTTTGGCTTCTGCTGTGGGAAAGCCACTTCATCTTGATATTTTTATGATTAATAAGACAAGACCAAGTTGTGCGCGAGGGAGGTATTGGTTGATCTCTTAACTGATCTTCCTAGAAAGTGCGTATGGACATTGAGAATTAGGTAACAAAAGAAGTAAGCATAGAATGGGTGACAGTCAGAAATGATTACTTGCCAAAGCATTATAAAGAGTGTAGATTACAAGGGCATGACATGATTCAAGGTTGGAGAATTCACCCGGAGTTGATGGAAAACAAATCTGTTCAGCAGCATGAGAATACTGAATGTGTGGCTCAAGGTGATAAACAAAATGGAAAACAAACTGCTCCTCTGATGATTCTTAGTAGTGGCAAGGTTGTAGGTAATGAAGGTCCTCAATGGAAGGATATTAGAGATAATAGAGGTCAAAATAAAGGGAAACAAATTGAAGGCAATGGTGCAACTTGGAAAGAAATTATTGCTGTAGAAAATGCAACAGCAAAACAAGTTCAAACGACCAATAAATTTGTTGTTTTGGAAGTAGAGGATGGTGAAGTTAATGAGGCAAATCAGTTAGCTTTAGTGGAGACAAATGCAAATAAAAAAGATCCAGTTCCTGTATCAAAAGAAGCTGGGATAGTTGCTACAGATGCTAATAAAGGAGTTAAGGCAGAGGTTAATAAACAGTTAGCTCTTGTGACTGCCAGTACTGGTCAAAAGAGTCCACCACCTGCTCCTAAGAACACTACAACTTTGAATCATGCAGCACCTAGCTTTACTCCTACTCCAAACGACAATGCATCAAAAGAAACCAATGTAACAAAGGCAGGCCAAATTGAGGTGGAGAATGTACAGAAAACTACTAAGGAGACAACTAACCAATGGGTTAATCGAACATTTGTTCAAAACAATATAATAGTGAATTAGTCCTGTCAAGAAGTACCATCCCAAGATTCAGATGCACTTGCTGAACAGGAAGTGTTGACAAAGAAAATTAACTTCATAGGGGGGAGATTATGGTGTGATCAAGAGGAGGATGGCTCAGATGAAGGTGACTTATCAGAAGGATATGAAGAGGAGGATAATACTGCTATGGAAGCTGAAAATGAACTACAAGGAGAAGAAATGAGTGTTAATGGAAACACCAACAAAGAAGGGACCCAAACCATCCAAAAGGCGACAAATGGAACTGATGCTGAGACTGGGTGGAAAGTTCAAGTTCAGAAAAACACCAAACAAATAATGGCACAAATGCAGTTCCTGAAGAACCAATAGATCGTGGTGATCCAAGTGGAGGTGAGCAACATAATAACATATGTCCTGGGACAAGTCAGAACAAGATGGAATTGATACAAAAGACAAATCTAACTCCAGCTACTAAGAATACTGAGCAGAAAAACAATGACAATGCAGAAAAAGTTATGGTCTCTAGAACTATTAGAACACAGACTGTGGCAGCAACTCAACAACAAAAGGTTTTGGAAGAGAATACTGGAGCAAAAGAGAAAGACTTGGATGCAGAATCAATAGTTCAAAAGTTCAAAATTGTGGCTAGACAAGGAGATTTATCTCCTAGACAGATTGAAAAAGGAAGATCAGCTGGTAGAGGCAGAAAGAAGCAAGGAAAAGATACCACTGTGCAATAGCCAGTAGGTGTTCAAACAAGAAATACTATTTCGAAATCCATTAATTAGATATGAATACCTTAATATGGAATATTAGATCAGTGAATACACAAATAGCATTTGAAAGACTCATCACAATGCACATAAAATATCATTTTGAATACATTGGAGTAATGGAGCCTATGCAACAGTCAAGAAAGCTGGATAAATATAGGAGGCAGATTGGTTTTGAGCAAGCTTTTGGGAACATTTCTAATAAGATCTGGGCTTTTATAGATGGAAAATATGATGTAACAGTGGAGATTAATTAAGTGCAACAACTCACTTTGATACTGAGGAGCAGAAGGAATCTATGCTAACACTAGTCTATGCTAAATGTGATCACATTGAAAGAATTGAGTTGTGGTACTAATTGTACTATTTAGCTACTGACATGACTATATCGTGGTTGGTGGGGGAGGGGGGGGGGACTTCAATGTTATATGGGATGAGAAGGAAAAGTTTGGAGGACTGCCTGTCTCATTGAATGAAGTAGATGACTTTAAGCATTGTATGAACACTTGTAACTTAACAGATTTGGGGTTCAAAGGAAGTATTTACACTTCTTGGAATGGAAGAGCTGAAGATGACAGCATTTCAAAAGGTTGGACAGATGTTTCTCAACTATGGAGCTGCAGCAGTTATGGCCAGGAATGGAAATTTAGCATTTATCAAAAAATGGATCGAATCATTGTCCATTGCTTATCACATGTAATCACGATTCTATCCAGATCAAAAAGAGCTTCAGATTTCTATCATTCTGGACAAATCATGAATCTTTCAAAACAGTGGTAACAGAGAATTGGCAAGCATATTTTTATGCTAATCCATTTATCCTATTCAACCACAAGCTTAAAAAATTGAAGAAGGCTTTGTCAACATGGAGCAGGGATTCATATGGTGATATATTCCAAAAGATCTCAAGTCTTGAAGAGGAGGTAAAAGTACATGAAGCACAATTTGAGCTCAGGCCTACTATGAAAAATAGGGAAAGATTGCAGAAAGTGCAGGGAAAGTTATTCACATACTTAGCATTGTAGGAGCATTTTTTGAAACAGAAATCTGGCAGGACTTGGTTTAATGAAGGTGATAGAAATACCAAGTTTTTTCATGCTCATTTCAATGGGAAAAGGAAACGACTACAACTGAAAAGAATACAAGAAAATGAGGGAAACTGGATCGAAAATGATACTGGAATGGCAGAGGAGGCAGTGCATGTTTTTCAAAAACAATTCCATGAAGAGAAGGTACCTACTGATTTTGGAATAATTAACCATGTACCTTGTATGATCAACACAGACCAGAACCAGGAATTAATCAAACAACCTACAGAAGAGGAAGTAAAACATGCTGTGTTTGGACTCAATGCTGATAGTACTGGAGGTCCGGATGGATTCAATGGCCATTTTTTTCAAACTTGCTGGGATATAGTGGGAACAGATGTGGTTGAAATGGTGAAGGCCTTCTTTTCTGGTTAGGAACTACCTAGGTTCATCACACATACTAACCTAGTGTTGTTACCTAAGAAGAAGGATATTAAGACTTTCTCAGATATGCGACCAATAAGTCTTAGTAACTTTATAAACAAGATGTTTTACAGAGTAATTCATGAAAGGATGGTTAGCTTGCTACGCAACATCATCTCAGATGAACAAGCAGGATTCGTCAAAGGTCGAAGTATTGTAGAAAATGTCCTACTCACGCAGGAGATAGTCATAGACATTAGATTGAGAGCCAAGGCAGGTCCTAATGTAGTTATCAAACTGGATATGATGAAAGCATATTATCGACTATCATGGTTATTTTTGATGAAAGTTATGAGAAAAATGGGCTTTAATGAGAGGTTTATTGGTTTAGTTTTGTGACTATATCCAATAACTGGTATTTTGTCTTATTGAATGGACAGCCATATGGTTTCTTTAAATCTGCAAGGGGTGTTAAGCAGGGTGATCCGTTATCACCTGCTTTGTTCATCTTTGCAGCAGAGGCTTTATTGAGAGGCTTGAATTCACTTCATCAGAATCCTTACTTTTGTGTTTTTGATCTTCCAAAATGGAGTCCTAAGATCAATCATCTGTCGTATGCAGATGATACAATTATTTTTTCCTCATCTGATTAAACCTCATTGCGATTAATTTTGGAAATGTTGGCAGAATATGAGGCAACTTTTGGTCAGCTAATTAACAAATCGAAATCAACTGTTTATTTGCACCATCTCAATGATGAAGCTGTCATGAGAAAGGTCTAGTGTGTCACTGGAATATATCGACAAGAGTTTCTTTTTACTTATTTAGGATGTCCCACTTTCTATGCAAGAAGAAAACTGGAATATTATAAAGGATTAATTAATAAAATCCTTGATAAAATTCAGTCATGGAAAGGAAAACTTTTGTTGATAGGTGGTCGAGCAGTACTTATCTCTCATGTCCTACAAAGTATGCCCATACATTTATTATCTGCTATTAATGCTACATCTTTTGTAATTAGCAGAATCCATAAATTGTTGGCAAGATTTTTTTGGAGCAATTCTGTTGATGGAAGGAGTAGGCATTGGGCGTCATGGGATAATCTATGCTTACCATGTAATGAAGGAGGAATATGCTTTAGATCGTTGCACCATGTGTCTAAGGCTTTATTTTGTAAAATATGGTGGAATTTTAGGACAAAGCCTTCACTGTGGATCTCTTTTATGAGTCAAAAATGCTGTAAAAATTTGAATGTGATTGTGGTTCCTTGGAGAGATGAATCACATGTGTGGAGAAAAATGCTTCAATGTAGAGACAGTGTAGAGCAACAAATAGCATGGCAACCTAAAATGGGTTCATCACTGTTTTGGTTCGAAAATTGGACAGGTCTAGGTGCTTTATACTTTGTCACTCCACCTGGTTTGTTATGTGATGAGTCCATACAAAATGTATATGAGGTAGTGCAATGTAATAATTGGAAAACTGTCCTGCTTAACCAACTATTACCATCAGATTTAGCTGAGTATATCCAACAGCAAGTGAAGCCACCAATTCAGGAAGGAATGCTGGACAAACTTGTGTGGAAGCTGGAACCAAGAGGGGAGTTTAGTGCCAAGTCAGCATGGGACTATGTGAGGAGAAGAAGAGATCCAAGTAATGCATATATGAATATATGGATAAAGAGGCTGCCATTCAAAGTTTCATTCTTCATCTGGAAAGTTTGGAAATATAAATTTCCATTGGATGATTTCTTCAAAAGATTGGGCTATTCGATGGCTTCCAAATGTTGGTGTTGTGTGTTGCCACAAGAAGAATCGATTACACACCTCTTTTTCACCTCATATGCTGCCAGAAAGGTGTGGAATCACTTCTTACAAGATGCAGGTATCAATGTGGATGGATTGACCTTTCATCAAGCAATTGTGAGATGCTGGACTTTACAGACAGTCCTAAGGTTGAAACCAATCATCCAAGCTTTACCTTCGATCATAGTGTGGGAATTATGGAAAAGGAGAAGGCTATAAATATGGGGATCCTGTTTCTATCAATAGAGTCATATTTCAGATCTCAACGATGATTCAATCGTTGGTGAAATTTACAAAGCCTAGCTTACAGAACATCCCACACAGATTGCCAGATTTATTAACTATGATGGAGGAGTATATACCTAAGTTGAAATACACTAAGGTTCTAATGGAACTCCCTGAGAAAGGTTGGATAAAAGTAAACACAGATGGTGTGTCTAGGGGAAATCTAGGAAGAAGCTCAATTGGTTATGTATTGAGAAATGAGGAAGGTAATTTAATCTATGCTTGTGGCAAGGAAATTCAAGATGGAACAAACACAGAAGCGGAGGTGAAGGCTATTCTGGAGGCTCTGAAGTTCTGTGTGAACAATGATTACATACTGATTGATCTTCACACAGACTCGATGTTGATTAAAAATGTGATTCAAGTGGTGTAGGCCACACCATGGGCAGTAGCTGCAAAAGTGGAAGAGATAAAGGCATTGATGGGTAGATGTAATATGCAGATTTCACACACACTCAGAGAGGGCAATCAACTAGCAGACCACATTGCAAATAATGCTATTGACACAGGTCCTTTGGAGTGTCATAATTTCTGGGACCTTGATGTTAAAGGGAGGAAGATTGTGAACAGTGATAAACTCCAATATCCATACATAAGAGTAAAGGTTGTAGGACAATAGACAAGGGGGAAAAAATGAGGAACATGGGCAGGAAGATGGGGAAAGAAAGATTTGGAGCTCAAATAGCCATTTATCATGCTCGAATCTTTAAGGAGGAGAGCATAATAATAATTATTATTTATACTAACTATTTGTTCTTTGATGCAGGAATCGGTACTGGCTTTATGCAATATCCTTTGAGAAATATTCACTTGGTGGTATTAGCATTCAGTGCTCAATCCAAGGGAAAGGAATCAAGGATATTTTCAAGCATAGATGAGGGAAGGCTGCGCAATTCAAATGTCAAAAATGGAAGGTTAAGTCTTATTGCAACACACATGTGAGAAGGCTGTTAAAAATGTCTAAAAGAAGTGGAAAACATGATGTAATTGATGCAGCAAATTGGAGAAAAAATATCTCATCTTTGAAAATTAAGACTGAGCTACACAATGGAGAGGTTTTAAAGAAAAAAGAAAATGCAAAACTGTCCAGAATGTATAATAGAATTGGACAACATGGATTGGTTGATGTAGAAATTTGGAGTATTCAACAGATTCAGAAAGAAAACACAGGGAGCCAGGCATATATATGTGGAGATACATATGAGATCATACACCTAAGAATAAGGAAAAGCAGCAACAAAGTGGAAGAAACAGTGGAAGCATATGGATATGCAGATCAATAAGACTGATCCTTAGGGAGATGTCTATGCAGATCTTATTTTATGCTAAGATTGTTTTCTTTTTTGCAAGTGAGGCTTCTGTGCTTATATCGTGCCGAATGATGAAACCTCAGCTGGTGGTATTAGTGCTATGTACTCATTCCACTTAGGGAAAGTCACATGTATGCATACATAGGGGAGTAAAACAGAGTACTCTGTTACTCATTAGCAGGCAATATTGGGAATATGCATTAGCAACATATGAATGCGTGGGACAAAATCTGAAGAGAAGGTTAACACATCATATATAAAGGAAGCAATCCAGTTAAATGCTGATGTAGATAGACAACAACAACCCCACTCATCTAGTCAGAAGAGGAACAGGTACATATGTGCGCATAGATGGTACATAGATGCAGAATTTAGTGGTGGAATTTTGTCATTCTCTTGGCCTAACTTCCTAGTGGTGGTATTAGTACTATGTAGTCATTCCACTGGAGGAAAGTCTGGGGAAGACATAAGGACAAGATTGGAGTACACAAAAGCTAGATACAGTCAAGAAGTGGCCAGTTATTCAATGTCGAGGCATCAATTTTTAACAGGTTTTAAGGATGATGTGCAGTGTAATGGATCAAAAAAGGTATCACATACAGATAGTATGATATTTGATGAACAAAATAGGGGAGGAAGATCACTGGTTAGTTCATGGATAATAATTGACTTGAGGACAGGAAAAGGCAACATCACCATAGAATTTTGGCTTAGGACAATATGTTTAGCAGGAGTCATTACTGTAATCATGACCGCTTCATGGCCCAACATTCAAGTTGTGGTATTAGTACGTTGTACTCAATCCACTGGGAGGCAAACTATGGAAAGCACAAGCATGATAAAGGACTCATCAATGCAGGTATACAAGAAGAAGCAGACAAGCAGTATACTGAAACGATATACTGGGCAGTCGAATAGACAACATTGGCACAACTTTTTGGGAACAATTGAGCTTGTATGGGAGTATATCTTAATTCGAAATGAAAATATGATATTATAAGATGGCTCTCAGGCAGCTACACATCAAAGGATCCCAATAAACACGACTGGAGGCAGCTACATTTCAACGTGGAGCACTGGTCGTTCACATGGAGCTCAGGTCGTCCACATATGCAAATTGGAAATAGGTTATGAATACAATTCATCTCCAATGGAATACTCTTGCAGGCAACAAGGCTGGGCAGTGCAAATACTATGGCCACTCTTCATTCATAAGCGGACTCATGGAATATATGAGCCAATTTTATATTGTATTAGGCTAGTTTCTGTCGTAGTATTAGATAGATTATTTATTGCTTTTAGCAAGTCTTTGTGTGATATCAAGTTTGGGCAAGACAAGCCCAAATTTGATAATAGGTATTATGTAAGTTCATTTCGTACAGTCTTACACTTTGTAAGACAACATGACTTTGGTTTTGATTTTTATATAAAAAAAATTAGTCCTATGCACTGCCCAGTGGATTGCTTAAAATAAATCTCTTTCTCCCCCTTTGGGCGATTTCATGGAGTCTTGAGGCCTCCATGGCCGAAAACTCCTCTACCAAGCCATTGGCTATGGGAGAGCCACCTCCAAACCCTCGTGAGAGCACCCAAAACCCTAATAATCAAGTTTCATATGCTCTCTGTTTGAATCAAGCGCAAACCACTAAAAATTTGACAAAAACTATTTTCAAAATATCTGAAGTTGTTCATGGAATTCCAACTCTACAATTTACAGTTGAATAAAGGGAAGAA
This sequence comes from Nicotiana paniculata, assembly GCA_005239505.1. NCBI lineage: Eukaryota > Viridiplantae > Streptophyta > Magnoliopsida > Solanales > Solanaceae > Nicotiana > Nicotiana paniculata. Next base: position 27,276 of record ML341771.1, read on the forward strand.
GGACTACATCAAGCAATTGTAATTGAACTCTCAAATGGTGCACCAAATCTGGAGATTTAAGAACCTTGCTGCCAAGTTTCTTGGCGTGAAGGGTCACTGTTTGTTAGGGCGCGCAAAGGCAACTCTTGCTTCGTCTTGATCAATATGAGGATTTTGTAGCTGTTTTAGAAAGTAGTTTTAATTACTTCTCCTACAAAGGCGAGGAAAATCAAATTACGATTTTGCATGGTGTATTGGCTTCAACCCTAATGAAGAGACTTCTATGGCAGCCGTTTGGATATCTTTACAAAGTTTATCTCCTGATTTGTTTGCTCGTCGATCGCTACAGTCTATAGCTTGCAGTTGTTGGGAAGCCAATTGCAGTGGATAAGGCAACGCAAGTGAGGTCAAGACCTAGTACGGCTAGAACTAAGGTGATTGTGGACTTGCTGGACAAGCTTCTAGACAAAGTATCGACAAGGTGACTGGTAAAATAATAGACGAAGTTCAGGAGGCGGTGTATGATAATTTGCCTTTATATTGTACTCATTGTAAGCATCAAGGCCATGATGAGAACACATGTCGACTGCTTTTGCAAAAAACTCATGATGATGGTCAGTTTGTAGAGGTTGAGGGTCGTCAAGAACATAATGATGGGGAGAAATACAGTGGAGATTTGAGGCAATTGTTGAATGAAAAGAGAGGATTGAATGTGGGTGATAGAAGAACTGGAACATTAGTTAATGCACAGGTTTTAAAATTGCCACAAGGGGTTAAAGAGCAGGCAGTAGCTATAGTCCCAGCTGGAAACGATTTGAGTAGAGCTTCACAGGTTTTGGCCGATGATGAGCAGACTCATAAAATTTATGGGGCTGATCATGATTCTCCTAGGGATACTATGTCTATATCTATAGGTAATGGGCAAACTAAGAATGATCAAGAGATGCCTAAAGTTGTTGCAGTGCTAATGTCTCCAATTCCTAATGGGAATCGAGCATCATCTCTTGAAGCTACTGTTGCTAAAAGGAGTTTGAAGGATACAAATCTAAGTCTGGTTTTGCAGGTGAGATTGTGGTGCAAGGCAGAGAAAAGGAGCAGCAATGTTTGGAGATGATGGAAGCTAAGGGTACTGATGATGTAGTGATGCAGAAAGTTTCAGGTGTGCATGAGAAAGCTGGGGTACATGATCGAACTAATTCAAAAACCAACAGGTTTTAATCCTATATCTATAGGTGTCGAACAAAATAAAAAGGATCATGGGCAATCAACAGATGCTAGACAAGATCAACCGGGGAAAAGAAAAGAAACAGCAACTGGGCACATCGTGCAATCTCCTAGGTCTACTGGGATTTTCGGCTATACCAGATGGTCATCCCATGTCACGCCCTGACCTTGGGAGTGCGACCAGCGCTCAACCAAGATAACCCGGTCAAGCAAGCATGCTAGATACTTTCTACTAGACCTTGCCCATGAATAGAGTGGAGATGTACCTCATTAATTAAACACTGAAATGATTCCATAAACAACACCCCTTTCATTGCCATTGGCAACTTCATTTATACTTTCCCAAGTATTACAAGTTTGTAGATACAATGAAAAGCATGTTTGCCGAACACCAACACTTTTAGTTCAATTCCCAACATCAAACACCATCCACAACCTGTTTATGGAGCCTCTAAGTACAACAGGAGAGAAGAAGGAAAGTGTCGGCGACAAGGCCCCGGCTATACCTCAAAACATAACGTACAACGTTAAGTGTCACAAAGCCCAAAACAGAGTAGGGCTCACCAAAATTTGCTGAATAGGGAGTAACTGCTAACGAGGATCAAAATCGCCCGCTGACGAATCACCTGCATCCATTGAAGATGCAACGCCCCTAGCAAAAAGGACGTACGTATGGAATAGTACTAGTATGTAAAGCTAAATATCCTCTTCCGAAATAGAATGCCAATATAACGAAGGAGAACACCATGGAAACAGGAACAACAATAATATCCAAAGGCCAAGTTAAAACATAATAATTTTCAAAATACGATAGTAATATTTTTTTTGTTGGGAAATCCCTTGTAACAACCTCTACATAAAGCAGCCCCGCCGCCTCACCCCAACGTTTGCGGGTGGAGGTGTAACTTTAATACCACAATCCCTACACAAAGCGACCCTATCGCCTCACCCTAATGTGTGCAGGTGGATGTGTATGCACAATCACAATTCCTACACAAAGCGGCCTTGTCGCCTCACCCTAATGTATGTGGGTGGAAGTGTATTCACAATCACAATCCCTACACAAAGCGGCCCTTCCGCCTCACCCTAATGTATGTGGGTAGAGATTTATTCACAATCACACTCCCTACACAAAGCGGCTCTACCGCCTCACCCTAATATATGTGGGTGGAGGTGTACTCACAATCAAAATCCCTACACAAAGCGGCCCTTCTGCCTCACCCTAGTATATGCTATGTAATTTATATAGTTTGATTTATACTTTCAACCACATTAACTTCTTTACTTTCAATGATCATCATCTCAACATCAATTTATAGGACTTCAAACTCATTAATAATGGAAACCTTAAACACATTAGGTTTCTTTCCAAAGAATAGGGCAAACTGTCCAACAATAGAAACAAATGTTAAAATTATAAACGAGTAATACACCATTTATTTTGAAATAATTTTCCCAAAAATGGCAATACACTATTTCACTCATGAATATGTAAGAACTCAAAACACACTGGAAATATGTACAAAGCATAGCATTAATTAAAACAACCACCTTTGGGCACAGCTATAGTACATAAACCTTTAGGCAAATCTATTTTCGAAGTCAATCTGGAACAGTTGAATCAAGGCACTTTTCTTAACCTTTGTCACATCATTTTATTTCAGTGGCACCATTGGCCACATGTATAACTTTCACTATTGGCACGCTGGCCGTACTTTATATCTACAACTCACTTCTTTCACTTTCAAGCATCTTTATAGATTATCAAAATAAGGCATTTCGAATCAAGACTTTAGGTACACACATGGACAATTAAAGGTCTTAAGCACTTCGAATTTTTCTGACACAATTTGGCATCGTAACTTTAATTTGAAACACGACCTAAAGCCATAACAACTTAATACACATATCATTCTTGAACACATTCCCGATGGATAACATAAGGTGATAGGAGCATTCAGAACACATTTTGAATCCATAATTCTCAACACATGCTTACTCGGGATAATCAAATTTACTGGGAACAACTCGGAACACGGGAATTAGGAACTTGATCCAACCATCCTTGAAACTTAAACGAACATCATGGAATTCAATTCTAAGAGAGTATTTTAGCCAACATATTTTGTTTTAGCTTTCCTTAAGTTATTATAATGTCCCAATACTCTTAGCAAATTGAATCTATAGGAAGATAGGAAAATCAATTATTAATTGGATGGATTCTCATGATATATATCTCTTACGAATTTTGTCAAACACATAATATGCAAAATTGACTACAAAGCCCTACAATGGTAATCCCTTCCTCTCTCATCTAGTTTCAACAAGAAACTACCCAAAAAGGTTCATTAACCCCACGTACTACTACCTATTTCCACATGGATGGCCTATTTCCAATCCCATAATATACTTGAACTCATAACCTCTTGCATGAAAGATTAGGAGTAGGACTTACTCGGATAGATGATGGTTTAGTGGGTAGCTTCCATGATTCCTGAAGATTGGTGCAAGAATGGATGATTAGAATGCTAGGTCTTCTCCTTCTCTCTCTAAAATACTCTTACCTCTCTCTAAAAACATTAGAAATTCGCTTCTAAATGATCCCTTAAGGCTATTTATCAAAATAGGGTCGGGTATAATCGTAGGAAAACGGAAACTCAGAAATCAAGTTTGCGGTCGTAGAATGGACCACATAACCAATATACGGCCCACAAAAGTAATACCAAAATTTGGAATGGTCTGGACTAGTCTGCGACAAGTCTGTGGTTCGCGGACCACTTATGCGGCCGCAAAATGGACCGCAGAATCGCCCACAACATTCTTCATGCCAAATCAGCGACGGAAAAAATACAGACCGCGAAATGGGTGTGCAATCGCATAAATGACTGCAAGATGTCATTCAAATTTCAGCAAACTTTCTTCCAAACTCCGCGTGGGATATGCGGCCCGCGGAGTGGTTCTGCGGTCGTAAAGTTGACCAAATAACTGCCTTCTTCTACCAAAAAGTCTCCCAACTTCTTCAATGCATTCTACAACCCAAAAATTCCATATCGCGAAGATTGACTACTACCCCCGTAAACATTACCCTACCTTGGTACCACAAAACTTGAATTCCTTGGCAAAATATTTACGGAGCCTTACATGCCAATGATCAATCTTCTAAACCTAGTTTTATTGGATCACATGCTGCAACATTTGCACTACTGGAAGTTGCAAACTCTAGTAGCAATGAAGTATTGAAGCTGAATAGAGAGGAAGACTGGAATTTTATGACGCGTAGAAAGAAGGCACCAGCTCGAATGAATTCTCCAGGTCAAACTACTGGTGCTAAGAAGATTCTTAGCACAAATTTATATGAAGTTTTGATGGTTGACGACCATCTTGCACCTTCTAACATGGATATGGAATGACAGATAAGGGAGGGTCAAATTGTGATGGTTGAGAATAAGCAAAAAGTGTCTAGGAGTCCTCTTACGCCTAGTATTAATCTCTCTGTGATTGGATTTATGATTATGAAAAATATGAATACCTTACAAGCACTTCTTGGGTTTCATCCTAATGCAATTAAAGGGACTTCTCTTAAAAGGGTGAAGGTTTACAATGATACTGAGGTTGGTTTGAATACATCTCATCAGGATATACCTTCCAATAATTTTTTTTATTGATCATGCAACTTAATATAAATTTCAAACATCCAACAAACATTATCCATGATGTCATCGGCAATAAAAAATCCAAATGGAGTGACTGAACATTCAAGTGAGGATCTTGAAGATAAGATGGTTGAAGAACCTATGTTCAATTATAAATGCTAGGAAAATCAAGTGGTCAAGATGATTGAATCAAATGGTAGCTATGAGCATATTTCTGGGGGGGAAACGTGAGCAAGAAAATACTCACCCATGGTAAAAGGGGCTGGATCAGTAGGGAAAATGAGTGAGAAGAAAAGGGGAAAAACTAAGTCCAAGCGTAGCTGTTTTTGTACCTACTGGGTAGCAACAAAAGCAACATCATGTGGCAGTAGTGTTGAAGGATTTGGTATATTCAAGTAAGATTCAAACGTTTGGATTGTTAGCAAGCACAAGCAATTTGGTTCCTACAAAAAATTTACATGCTATTGTCTGCATGATTTGGACACTTTGAATGCTCTTGGCTGTAATAAGTCGTTAGGTATCATATTTGGTATGGATAGGGGACAAGATTTTTATGATGAAGGGTAAGAGGAAGAACTATTAGATGCATGTTTTGACAATCTTTCTAGGGATAGAGACCTTTCACCTAAATATATTTGAAGTAGCTCCAACAAAACCAAGAAGAAGACACATAAGAGGAAACATAATTGCGAAAGAAAGGTGACACAAGGGGCTGCCATTAGGCAACTCCCAATGAGGGTTGCAAAGTAAAAGGGGGATGCCGCAACCACATCCACAAGATCTAATAGGTCCAAGAAGAAACGATAAGGTTTGAAAACATATTGAAGATAGTTGAAGAGGAAGACAAGGATCTACAAGTTGAATAACTCACAAGTTTGAAGAAGAAGGGGTAAGACTTTATTTTCTACCTTATTTTATTCTACCATTTTTTGAGCATTATCATATGTAATATCATCGCAGAGTGTGTTATAAACTCTGTGATGATCATATAGTATTTAGTTCTTTCAAGTTCTTATTTTTTAGATGCTTGCTAGTAGATGGGGTTTTTCATGCCTCTAAAGGGATTTTAAGGTAAGGTCTAGCACAGTAGGTGTGGTTCCTTCCCCTTTTGCCTTTGGGATATAACCTAAGAGGCTATGAGACCTTTCCCCTAGTGAGACTTAGCCATCATGAGGTTTTGGAGGCGCCCGGTTTGATCATCTTTCCAAGACAAGGGATATCACACCACTGCTTTCTTTTGCCCCCCCCCCCCCAAAACTTGTACTTTTCCTATGTGGTTTTCTTTTATTATTAATAAAACTAACCACAAGACAGCCTGCCTAGTGGTATACTTGCTAAGAAAATGATAAAGATCGAATCTTTAATCAAATACTCAAAGTCAACCAAAAGATCAACCTGAGCCCGTACCCCGAAACCCAAAAACCCACAATGTTCAAATCCGACCCTGAATCGATGTTCAAATCTTAAATATTCACTTTAGAAAAGTTTAGACCTAAACCCCCAATTCCTTTTTAAAATTCAACAATCAATTGCGGAAAACAAATATGGAATTACATAATATAATTATATCTGAGTCTAAAATACTTATCCCCCATCAAAATCATAAAAATCACCTCCAAAATCGTCTAAATCTGAGCTCTATAATTCAAAATGTGATAAAATAATCAAAACCTTTGAAATAAAGTACTTTATAACACTGCTTCAGGGGTACCCATCACGATCGCAGGAAGCGCTTCACGATCGCAAAGAAAAAAAGTCACTGCCACAAAATTATCCTTCGCGTTCGTGTCCCATACCTCGCGAATGTGCTGCACAGCGCAATCCACATTACGTGAACGCAGACTCCCAATTGCGAACGCTCGCGTAAACCACCTAGCCCGTCAACAGCCTTCGCGAACGTGGTCCCTCTACTGCAAATGTGTAGAACAAACTCCTCAAGCTCACCTGCCTCTTCGCGAACATCGATCGCCTGCTCCTGATCGCGATTCCTTACGTGACACCAGAAAACTAGCAACACAAAACCCATATAAAATGATTTGAAACCACCCCGAAACTCACCCGAGACCTTCAGGACCTCGTCCGAACATACCACCAAGGCCCAAAACATAATACAGATGTACTCGAGGCCTCAAATCACAAGTAATAACATCAAATCACGAATTGCACCTCTGATTTGAACTTTCAACTTTCAAAACTTGTGTCGAGCATTACCAAATCAACTCGGAATGACCTCTACTTTTGAACAAAATTTCCAAATGAAATAACAAACCTATTCAAACTCCCGAAACAACAATCCGAACCTGATATCATCAAAGTCAACTCTCGGTCAAACTTATGAACCTTTCAAACCTTCTAATTGTCAACTTTCACTAATTATGGCCAAAACCTTCTAGAAACTTCCAAATGCAAATCCGGATATACGCCCAAATTTAAAATCACCATCCGGTCCTATCGGAACCATAAAAACTTTGATCCGAAGAGAATTATACAAAATTCTAACTAGGTCAACTCAAAGTTTCAAAAAAAAAATATTATTATTCCGAATCAATCCTGAACCATGCGAAATCCAAACCGGCCATATAAACAAGTCATAATACCTCATATGAAGTTACTCAAGACCTCTAACCACCAAACTTAATGCAAATAATCAAAATAACCGATTGGGTCGTTATATTCTCCCCCACTTAAACATACTTTCGTCCTCGAACGTGCCAAGAGTCATTACAAAGCCATCGAATCACTGTACAAACTCACCGTAGACATGCCCATGGGTGATCTCAAGTCACCAAAATCCATATAAGCCTAATAATATAACCTACTTGAATATCCTTACTTCAACCTTAGTCCATAAATATTAGAAACAAATCTCCAACATCTGGAATCCAATATAAGACCCGATTCTCACACATATACATTGTATAAGCCTGAAAAAGTTGTATTAATCCATAACCATAACCCAATATGTAATCAGATGATATACCACATAACTCAAAGACTTATAGCAATAACTTCTGACCATAATAGCTACTTAATAACAAACTTGGTACCGATAACAAACTTTATCTCAATTAAAATCTTTTTTTGAACCTTCACACAATGCCAATGACGAAACAAAACACGTAGATACTTGTAATCGCTCATCATAGCAATAACTCGTGGAGCTTTCTCACCTGATAAGGACCATTGCCCAATTCCTAGCTGACTAATGACGTTATTCATTCAAACATACCTTAATGAACTCTAATAGCACTAATTCTAGGTCCAACAACCTCATCTCATCCAATACAAGCTGCTCGATCGGCATGCCACACCAGTACCACCTCGACCCACATACCGTGCAATGCATACACCAAAAAGGCAACAAATCGAATGTAACCAATGATGAAAGAAGAACCAAATGAGATAACGGGCACCGATACATGACGTAAGCCAAACACCAGTCCACATGGAATACCTCGAGCCATGATGCTCACAATCAACATATGCATATCAACAAAAAACATGCGAAGTGCATTCTCATAACTATGGAGAAACGGATAGCACAATATACCACAAATAGGAAGACCATAACCAAGCTACAATCAACAATTCAAAACCCCAAGGGCCATCTTGCTCGAATTGTGCCACAAGGCACAAACAAAATTGCATCATGTGTGAAAACAGTCAACACTCTCACAAGCTATCGTAGCTTAGAAGATCAACACCCCGAACATATCCTAATACGAATAAGGTCAACTCTAACCGAATGACACACCCCGCAACAATAGGTGTGATGAGGAAACAAATTCGACCCATTGTAGAATACAGATTCTCATTAGGCCTACCAGTATCCTCCAAATCAATTTCGATCCTTCTGCAATAGGTAGATAACCTTCAAAAAATCCATAATAAGCTATCCATAACACATACAATCACCTGTCAACCTCTTAACATACATTCATCGTCTGCAACCAAGGAATAATCTGCCTCTGAGAACCCTGCTAGTCTTCAAATCCTTAAAATATAAGACTTCGTATGTCCGGTCCCAAGTCCACCATTCAAATGACTGACACATCCCTCACACACAATCAACTCGCGAGAAATACTCCATAATTCCTTCATTCCACATAGCCCAAAAATCTGAACATCAGTAGTCGATCAACCAGGCGATTAACATAATACCAATCAAGCATCCGCAACTCAAAACACAACGCACCTATCTAAAATACACGCTCTTCTCAGGTGATATTTAAATAGTTGAGCATTCTTCTAAACATCTGAAACCATACATGATGTCTAGAACTCATCACCATCCTTCAATACAGAAACACAAACTTGCACATGCAAATATCAATCCCACGCGACACACAACCTCTATCATGCCATCATATCAAAGACATGAGAACCCCATTATCAACTCTGAAGCACAAGTAGGAAACCTTATCCATCAGCGTAAAAACCTTCCACTTGACGCCTATCTAGAGAAAATAACAACATGCAATCTACCCCTCATGCTTATCGAAAACATCTGTCTCAAGCTTTTATTGAAACCATTGAGAACTCTTCAAACCCATTTGCACATAACCAAGCCATCAAAACTGAATCCCTCTAACTCAACCAAGTCATGCAAGTCGCCAAACTCAATCGTATTGCCACAACAAACCCGGCCTCAGTACTAAAGAAACCAATCACTTTTATTCCTATGCGATTCAAACCACTACCAAGCTGACTCATTTCTTCAAGTCCTCTTGGCTTGCCTTAAAGTTAACACTTTACCTTGCTAGTACACTACGATCCTTAACCAAAGCTCATCACAAGAAGTCCTAGCATGAAACCACGTCGTCCTAAAGCTCATAAGCCACCATATTCTCTCTTAAGCACTCAATAGTACCGCAACCGAAATGCCCACTCAAAAAAGACCTTTTGTGAATCTGAAGATGTTTCCTTAACCTTTCTGATACTGAAATGTAGAACCACAAATGATACAGATATACCGCAAGTCTCGAACCTTCGTATTCAAAAATCAGATCTTAGCGACATACAAATTCGGAAAATCCTCAAATACCACATATGAAGCTTGAACTCATTAAATCTTCTCGAGAGTCATCCACTATGATCCAATCCCCAGCACATCACTGATACGAGCCGAACGACTGGTACATCATTAACACACAAACACCTCAAGAAGTAACCCACATCTCTAAGCAACCGGGTGAATTCCTACTCCACACACACAACCTCCATGATGAATAATAAACCTGAATGACTCTCAAATGCCCATATATCCATAAAGTGTAGTACATCATGCATCGATAAATTTCCTTACTTGAGTCATCCTCGAAATTAACCTCTCTATGTCATAATTGATCCACAAGTATACTTCATATCCAAAACTAACATAACACATGACCACGCAATCTGATTGTCGATAGTAGACTCCCATACTCGGCTCAAAGCTATAAAACACAATATTCGATAACCCGCAATACCTTTACTCCATAACTTCCATAATCCCGCACTTGAATTCAAAAAATCCTTCATACACTCACAAAGATCTAATCATAAAATATCTCAAATTATATGCTAAGCGTATATCCATCCATGTGATAGTCGTGCAAACTCCTTCAAGAGACCCAAACTCCAATTGAAACACATGTAAGCCACCGATAGAAAGAAACTCTCCACATAAACATCATAGGAATCACACTTCCGTAGACTACCCCACAGGTGATAACCCACCTACTCGACCTCAAACTGGCATCTCTCTATGACCTCATCTAGGTCGTAACCACTATGCAATCGCTAAAGCCTCCCGAGTCTGAACTCGTCATCAAGACATGAGAATATGCTTTGTTCCACAAATGAAAAACATGAAAGATCGCCTTCCACAAATGAACAACATGAAAGATCTCTAACACACTAATATCTCAAGATTGTATAACACATTAGGATAGAATTCAATCATCCATCATCCTTTACAATCCAAGCAAAAATCTTCTCGTCATATCCAACTATCTAAGCACATTCCTCAGTCACATAATACATATCATATAGCTATCCAACCACTCACTGATCCATCAATATCACTCATAGGGACACTATCGGACATATAAGTCCAAATGAACATACTCACACAAATCAAACCATCGAGCCCAAGCTGCAGTCTAAATTTGGACTCGAGTCCTACAGACTAACCTATCTTCTCAATACAAAGAAAAAAATCTAGAACCTCATCCATGAAATCACAAGTCGTCGATGCACAATTGATACCGAGTGCTCGCATTATATACGCGTGGATAGAAGAGAATCAAAGAAATACGCTTATAGCTGAATCAATGTGGCACAAAAATGAAAAAAGAGGAGGTTTCCTAGATGCGCAACACCCTCTCGAATATAGGCATGGACGTCATCATACCGATCCGCAAGATTCTATTAGACACTTGCTCATGACTCGTAGAATCTATGAACCTAGAGCTCTAATACCAACTTGTCATGACCCAAACTCTACCTAGTTGCGATGGCACCTAGCCCAGCCCGCTAGGTAAGCCAAACAACACTCAATCTCTAATAGGAATGGTAAGAATTAGTAAATGAAATAATTGACATTCGATACATCAACCCAAGGATTGGTAGTACAACTCATGAGCCACTAAAACTTAGATTTACAAATATGGTACGAAAATAAGTACAACATCTTATTCAAATATACATAAACAAATTACAAATATAAATGTACCAAGGACAAGAGGTAACGATATCCGGAGGGTAGGTACATATTCAATGCAGACTCCCGCCATACACAACAACATCAACTCCAAGATCTGCAAGCAAGGTGCAGAAGTGTATCATGAATACAACCAACTCCGTGTACTCAATAAGTAACAAACCTAATCTCAGGTTGAAAGGAGTGACAGTCGAGGAAGATGGTCAGAGTCCAACACTAGTAGCCAATAACAACTCCTAAAAATATAATAAAGACAGTAAGAGTGAATAACTTAAGAGATATCATGCTCAACTCATTCACAGTTAAGGAAAAGTAGACATGTTTTTCAAGTATAACAATTAACGTCAAAATCTTACCACTAAAATCAATTAAACATGAGTTTATTAAAAAGAACAGTGTTTTCCAATTCATAATACCAGATAACTCTTTTTATTTACCAGTTAGCACGAGAAAAATACATCTTTGCCTACATGTCAATATACATGCCAAGTCATCAAATGTTATATTATCGTCTAGCATGAGGAAAATACATCTCTATGCCTACATGTCAATATACATGTCGAGTAATCCAATGTCACATTACCATCTAGCATGAGGAAAATACACTTCTTTGCCTACATGTCAAATATACATGTCAAGTAAATAATATCCATAGCGATATCATTAAGTATACTCACTCTCGACACACTCAAGGTGCCTGGCTCAAATGCCCCACTTTATCACACGCTTTCACTCAGCATTGTACGGGTGTCTGGCCCAAAGCCCTTCACTAATGCATGCGTATATATATCATTGTGCATGTGCTCATTCTAAATATCAAACTCTAGAGGCGCGAATCTTGGCCCAAGAACAAATCTTTCACGACCCAAACTGATGGGCGAGTACCAATGATAACACTCGACATAAAATGACCCAACCTGGTATGCTGACTTATAAATATGAAATACGGGTCTATAAGACCAAATACTCACTCGTACACTGAACATAGACCGACAAGGCCATACAATCTTTCATATACATGCCATATGTCTACAATCCTCTAAGAGTACATAAATGTCATAAGGCCGAGACAGGGCCCCGACATACCAATCAATACATGTCTAAATCATACTAACCAAATAAGCAACTCCGGAGCAAATGGAGAGCACCAACATCTTCCGCTGAGCTAATTGCCTACGTGGAGGACTCTCAACCTGTCTATGGGGACTTGCGGGCATGAAATGCAGCGTCCCCAGGCAAAAGGGATGTTAGTACAAATAATGTACTGAGTATGTAAGGAATGAAATCAGTAAACAATAGACATGAGAGATACATGGAGTAAGAGACTCAACATGTATATCTGAATAGCTCTGTGAATCATTTAGTATTATAATTTCATGCATATGCGTATAAATGTCATACCATACATGGGTATATGCATTCATAACATCATCAAGCCTCTAAGGGCATCCCATCATATCATCTCGGCCACTGTGGGAAAATAATCAACGTATACCAGCTGATCAGGTGGTGGTGCGTATATAACGCCGTAACCTTTTTCCATATCCCATATACATATATATAAATATACATATATATACATATATATACATATACATACATATATATATATATATATATATATATATATATATATATATATATATATATACGCGTATAAAACACTATCTTTCTCAAGAACATCATATAAAAATTCATACGAATATCATAGGTAATCGCCCACTAATTATTAATTAACTTGTCAATTCCCCCATTTTCCAATAATCCACATAATTAAGGATTATCTCAAATTACTTAAAATGCTATTCACTTTTAACAAACCTTATACACCTTACTATCATGGTCATGTGGTCCCTCGTATGACACTAGTCCATAAATACCGGGTACTTTAGCTTGGGCCGTATTTTATCCCAACATGTAAAACTATAACGAAAATTTATTTTCTTTGATTTTCTTACCCTCTCACCTTTGCGAATTTACTCATCACTTGTTCGAAATAGCATAATGCATATAATCTCAAAATAATCTCATTCCCGAACTTACGTCGATTAGCTTTCAATGAAACATTAACGTACGAAATGGTGAATGTAACATCTCATTTCTGAGCTTATATCAATTTCCTTATGGAGTACTTCCACGTACAAAAACTTGGGGTGTAACGTCATTCCCCCTTTTGGAACATTTGTCCTTGAATGTTGACTGGTGCACTTATCATTTTCATGACTTACGCCTTCCGAATACTTTAGTACTCTCCTTGCCATCTAGGCAATTGTTCTGTGAATAATTCCAAAGGCAAGGGCATTCCCTCCTTTAAGCCTCTTTCTCACACCATGGCTTATGGTCGGAATTCTTCCAATCTCGTAACTGTTGTTACCTTCTATCATGCAGCTTGTACGACTGGCCTTGTAAGTGCGCCTATACGACTCTTCTCCCCTTTTTCCTCCATATTTTGGCCAATCTCTAGGCCTCACTTTGTAAACATATACAAAGCTTAACAAGATGTCCCCCTGGGCATCTACAGGTATACTGAAGTTCTTCTCTCAGTACTTTGTTGAACTTATGAATACTGTTGTACCTTATTCATATATCCGTTTATCCATCCGTATGACTTTACTACCGTAACTCTTATTTTGATTTATCGTTACTGAGGTCTGCTACCAAAATCCAAGTTACTCTTGTTGCTTATCCTATATGTATAAATCTATATCCTTTAATGCTTCTTCATTACTGATCATCTTAAGAATGACGGCCTAATCTCACCTCATACTTTGTGACTTTTGTCCATCCGTTGTTGATTCACCTTAATATTGTTCTATCATCTATCACTGATAACTTGATTACTTATGTAACACTGCCTCTACGGTTCACGTCTCACTGGGGACATCTGGGGTAATTAGATTGATCCACCTAGAGGCGATACTATACTTCCATAACCATATTTTATAGCATCCTAATATGACTCACCTTACATGGGTATTTTAATCCCGTACAATTCATGAAATTCTTTTCAAGTCATTACTCAATCGAAGGCCCAAACGTCATCCTTTATCTATCACAATCATACCCTCGTTCCAATACCAGGGCAACATTCCATTTCTTATAGATGCTATTAGTCTTAGATTCCTTTGAGTTCATTCCGGCTATATTGAACTTTCTATAACTTAGAGAAACCATTAGCTTTTTTTTTCATGGGCTTAATCCCGAGGAATTATCCATTCTCATCACCTTCTCACTCCTCCTTTCTCATCCTTACTCCTGTCATAAAACCTTGTCGCTTTACTATACTATAGCTTGCGACCTATACACATCAACTTCCTTGCACCTGTCATGACCCCAAATCTAAACCAGTCGTGATGGCGCCTATCATGGAACTAGGCCAGCCAAATCCGCACTCAAATCATAAATAATCTTTCATTTATATCATTATTAAACTGATAACTCATAAAGGTTTCGTTTAATCATTTTAAAACAGATAAAGCTACACATAATATTAAATACAACCCCGAGATCCCGGAGTCACTGGTCATGAGCATCAACAGAAAATATACAACCCTAGAAAATAAACTCGATAATAGTAAGCAGGAGAGAGTAGGGCTGCGGACGCGTGCAACTACCTCGCAAAATCTCCGACAAGTATCTAGAATAGATACACAACTCACTCTGACCTAGCACCTGGATCTGCACACAAGGTCCAGGGAGTAACATGAGTGTGCCTACTCAGTAGTAATGAAAATAAATCAGGTCTGGGCAGTAAGAAAAACATAAAGTCAAATCATTATTTCACAATAAGCACAATCTTTCTTTCCAACAGTGAATACGTTAAATCATCATGCTAAGAAAAAGCCAATTTCAGTAAAACTCCTTTGAAAAGTGTAATTTCCAACAATTTCAAAAAATGTCCAAGAAGTTAGTGTAAAAAAAATGAAATGAATCATATGTAGCCACTCAGGCAAAATCATGAATAAGAAATTGCCCCTCGAGCGTAACATCACTCAGAATCAGCCCCTCGGGCATACCTCATAGTCACTCATAATCAGCCCTTCGGGCAACCTCATAGTCACTCATATTCAGCCCCTTGGGCAACCTCACAGCCACTCATGCCTCCCAATCACTCGTCACTCGGCACTCGCACTCAGTAGGTAATTGCGCTCACTGGGGGTGTGTACAGACTCCAGAGGGGATCCTACAGCCAAACGCTAATATCAAGCCATCTCGTGGCATATTATATCCTCACAATCAAGCCCTCGGCCTCACTCAGTCAAAAACTCTAGAAAATCCACTCGGGCTATCAGTAAAACGGGGTACTCGACCCAAAAACATCATTTTATATCTCAAAATAGTGTAAATAAGGCTGAGTTTCGAAATCAGTTAAACATAATATGACTGAGTGTATATCATAAGTCAACACGGTGACGAATAGCAGTAAAATCCCCTAAGTGGTCTAAACAAGTCGGCACAAGGCCCCAAACATGGCTTATAGCCCAAATATAACAATAGTCAGAAAACACGATTTAACATATGATTTAAACGTAAATACACAACTCAATAGTTGCCACGGGACGGACCAGTCCAAATCCCCAATCAATGCATGCCACACACTCACATCACAACAATCCTCATCCTCCCATGAGTCTATATGTCACAACCCAAACCGATGGGCCGCGACGGGCACCCGGTACCTTACTCGACCGAGTACCAACGTAACGTATCTTTCTTATTACATCATCATATACATGTGACATACGAGCCTAATAGGCCAACATAATCATTTATAAACTCAAAACATAGGTGGACAAGGCCGTACAATCTTTCACGTACACGACATATGTCTACAAGCCTCTAAGAGTACATAAATGTCATAAAGGTCGGGACAGAGTCCCGCCAGACCAAACAATACACGTCTAAATCATACTAACCAAACAAGCAACTCCGAAGCAAATGGAGTGCACCAACATCTTCCGCTGAGCTGATAGCCTACTTGGAGGGCTTTCGACCTGTCTATCGGGACTTACGGGCATGAAATGTAGCGTCCTTAGGCAAAAGGGACATCAATACGAATAATGTATCGAGTATGTAAGTCACATAAATAAATACATAAGAGACATGGATGACATATAGAGTACATGACTCAGCTTGTAAGTCTGAATAACTTTGTAAATCATAAATTACTTTTAGCGCCATGCATATGCGTACGAATGTCATGTCGTGCATAGGTACATGTTTCATAACATCATCAGCCTCTGAGGGCATCCCATCATATCATATCGGCCACTGTGGGCAATATCATCATCGTATACCAGCTGATCAGATGGTTGTTCGTATAACGTCATAACCTTTCCCATATCCCATAAACATATACATACATATATACGCGTATATAACGCTGTTTGAATCATAATTCAGCCACGGTGGTCAACATCATAATACCAGCTGGTAACGCCGTAATGTTTTCCCATATCCCATATACATATATGAGCGTATATAATGCCATCTGGTCATGGGTCAATACACATGTATGAAATGCATGAAAAGTACGTAATAATCTCAATATTCCTTCCAGATAAACTCTTCCAACTACATATTATTCTAAGACCCATGAACAGAAAAAAATAAAAATTCTCATGGGGAATCAAGAATATAGACACCCGTACTATTTCTGTGAATAGTGTAATTTATAGAAACTATGTATTTGCTCATTTCTTCAGTATAATTTGGACCATGCCAAAAGAAAGAAGGGATAGCCTTAACATACCTGGAGTAGGAAAAAATTCGTATGACATTCTTGTAAAAGATTACACCGTACTTGTTGGTCCCAAACGCACACGCAAGTATACGTGGTCGTAGCAAGTAATATAATGTTAAATCGAATGTCGAACCCAGAAGGACTTGTGTAAACTACTTTCCAAATCACTCTAATTGTTATTTAATCAAGCCAAAATATAATCCAGGAATGTAACTATTTTATACTACGATTCTATTAAAGAACTAATTATCAAGTAACGAGAGTATTGTTGTGTGTATTCAGAAGAGACAAGTATTCCAGGGTTGTGATCAATTCACCACTCATATTGCATTCTAATTAACTCTCCCTTTCATATAATTCACTCATGGTTGCTAATTAATCGATAAACTCTCTCATTGCCTTCTCCCGAAGCACTACTCGCCTATTCTCAATATATTAACGCCTATATTCCTATGAAATTAATCTATTAGAACGCACTAAGATTACGATGTTTAACTAAACACGGTGACTAGGTATATTCCTATCCAAACCACAAATCGCTCCGCTAAAGGGTTAAGATCGTGCTCTCTTCAATTCTTCCCTAATCTATATACTGTTTTCCCAAGCATAACATAGATAGTATATAGAACCTAATTGCTAGCCAGACAACTAAGCAGTTAAACACAGAATTGAAGAAACAACCATATGTTGAGTGAACTATAATCAAGGTTAAATTAATGTCGAATAACAATATTCATGGATAAACCACAACCCCGAACAATTGGTGTTTAGCCACTCATGCTAGAATCAAACAATTGCATAAGTGTTGCATAAATTGAAAATACTAGAATACGATGAAGAAAACTGATAATCATTTGCTTCCTAATGATCCCGTGTGTATCTTCTCTATGAAAAATGGCATCCTCCTCTCAAAGTTGTGTTTTTGGGTCTATTTATATGTTTGGGACAAACCCTAAACGTGTAGGAGACTTCTATACAAACCGGGAAACACTTACAACCTTCAAAACTCGGATTTGACCGGACCAGGGACCAGGCTTTATGGCCCAAACGCTGGGATAAAGCCTGGCCAGGCCTGGCGTTAGGGCTCTAACGCCCCCTAAACGCCTGGTTATGCCAGACTTTATAGCCCAAACGCCCAGCTATAGCCTGGTATGACCAGGCTTTACAGCTCAAACGCCCGGCTATAGCCCGGGTCACTCCTTTTCGACTCTTGAGCGTATTTTTGACGTTTATGCATCCATTTAGCTCGGCTTCCATCTCCAATTCACCTACAGATGAAAGACTCCATTATGCACATACAACGTGTATTTTTATCATTACTGCACATAAAATGTAAGGTACATAATGCTTTAAACCATGAATTCTAGCCAGCATCAACACCCCACACTTAGACTCTTGCTCATCCTCGAGCAATGGGACAATCTACTACCCTTCAACATGTACACATTTCATTATCAAGGAGTATTTTACTTTTCGATCACACACCCTACCCCTTAACTATGATTGATACCGACAATCAAGTATGAACATACAAAGTTTCACATTCTTTCCCTTCTTTAAACATGCCCAAGTATAACAGTTTAATCAATCATACGCACAACCTAATTGCAACTACCCAACTTCAAGAGTCAACTTGGAACCACTAAGCCCTCTCAATTCACGCACCTACCCAAAAATAAAGTTTACAACATTCCCAATCCTTCATGAGATCATGTGCCCTCACCAACAAACAAAAGAGTGAATATAAATAGTTCACACATTCAAATATGGTTTTGAACATAATTTAAGGACATCACACAACTGAACAAATTCACTCACTCTCGCAAAGAATTCATATGCATCCCATGGTCGTACCATAAGCTTGCCCGTAGTGTAGATCTCCACTAATTCAAGTTAGCCAAATCTAGGATCAATTAGGACTTTTAAGGTTGTAATGTAGGCTACATGACGAGTAGGATATATTGAGCAATAGTGACCAACCCTCCTAAGCACTTTAATACACTACCTTCACAAATCAACACATATTCTTCTCAACCAATTTCCTTGCCACAATTCATATTCAACATAGCCCCTTTTCAACTAATCACTTCTATATTTTTACTTGCACAAATTAATAAAAACATGGAGGTGTGTATCTTTTTGTACATACTTTTACTATCATTTTTTTCTTTCTTTCCTACACACACTCCATACATGAAGATTCACTGGCTAGTGACTTTTGAATACAATTTTTAGTGCACTAACTGGCCTTTCCTTGGCTCCACTCAAAAGTTAATCCCCATTATCCCACCTTACTTCTTTTAGCGACTAAGTGCCTTAGGAAGAAAAGGTGAAAAAATCTCAATTTAAGAACAAAATAGGGGTATGACTTGTAATGTGAGTACCAAAGAAAAGGTCAAACAGCTCAAAGGGCTAGCAATGGAAATTTTTAATTTTTATGTGACGATCACATCCATGATCAAGTAAGAGAATTCCTACGTCATCTCCTACACTAGCATAACCTACAAATTCGCTTCGATTAACACACAGGACAAGTTCTAGACTACACAAAATAGCATAGAAAATCACTAAACCTCACTCACACATTGCACATGACTTAATCACAACAGTTTTATTCAACTCTCAAGTCAAGAAAGCACACAAAAATGAGAGAATTAAGCAATACTACATTATGTAGCATTCAAGTCAAACAACTGAGCTAAGGCGTCACAAAATAGGCTATTTATTTTTACTCAGGCATCACATGTCAAACCAAATATAAGGGAAAGCAGAATGTATGTCATAACCTGATATGCCGGAACCAAACATGCTGTAGGGTATTTCTAAGTTACTCAGTTTCTTCCTAACTACTTTAAAAAAACAAAAATAATTTAAAGTACACGGTTCAAGTTATACCCTTGGAAAATAATCGGCGCCCAAAGAAAAACCAAGGGATACTACCTAACTATCCAAAAAAAAAAAACTTTTTGGTGTTTTTAAATCAGACTTTGTCCCTCGAGAAAATTTTCCAACAGATCCATCGTTGGGAAAAGTCTAAACAATAATTTTAGACAATTACACTTCACTTCAGAAAGTAGTTTTCCCAGCCCACACTTATGTTATGCATAGCCCTCGATGCATGATCACAAAGAAAAACATTAAAACAAGGGTAAGAAAAACTCCCTGAGACCCTCTCGGGCATAGCCCAAACATGATTCTCAATCTTTACAGTCGGGATGACCCCACACTTAAGCTCAAACATGCCCCTCAGCTTCAACTTTTGGGTACTCAGACTTCCCCTACTCTGCAAAATAAAATCAACACAAAACTCGACACTAAAAAAAAAAAAATTAAAAAACAGAATAGATATACAGGATGGGTTGCCTCCCAACAAGCGCCTGATTTAACATCGCAACACGACGCAGACTCTCGCCTCACTAATCAGCGAGCACGACCTTGGTCTTATCGTTATTTATGGTCCCACCCCAATAATGCTTGACTCTATGTCCATTCACTAAAAAATTTCTTTCACCATGTATAGCTCGCAACTCAAGTGCACCATATGGGGTGACTCTCACTATCTCAAACGGGCCTGACCATCTCGATTTCAGCTTTCCAGGAAACAGTCTAAGCCTAGAATTGAATAATAATACCTGTTGGCCTGGCTCAAAATGACGTGACTTTATATGCTTATCATGCCTTCTCTTGGTCTTTTCTTTGTAAAGTTTGGAATTTTCTAATGAGTGCAACCTGAACTCATCCAATTCATCCAACTGCAGCAATCTTTTCTCACCCTCGGCTTCAAGGTTCATGTTTAGCTTCTTGATGGCCCAATATGCCTTATGTTCAAGCTCTACGGGCAAGTGGCATGCCTTCCCATAGACCATCTTGTATGGTGATCCCCTAATTGGTGTTTTATACGTTGATCCGTATGCCCATAAGGCATCATCTAACTTAGTATCCCAATCTTTCCTGTTCACACTCACCGTTTTCTCTAATATTTGCTTAATTTCTCTGTTGGATAACTTAACTTGTCCACTTGTTTGAGGGTGATATGATGTTGCAACTCGATGACGGGCCCCATATTTAGCTAAAAGGTTATTCAGCAACCGATTACAAAAGTGGGTTCCTTCATCACTAATCAAGGCACGTGGAGTACCAAATGTGGAGAATATATTCTTCTTCACAAACACAGCGACCACCATGGCATCATTCGTCGCAATGCAATTGCCTCCACCCATTTCGACACGTAGTCAACTGCCAGCAAAATGTATTTATTTCCCCTGGATGATGGGAATGGACCCATAAAGTCTATCCCCCATACATAAAAAATCTCTACCTCCAAGATATTATTCAAAGGCATCTCGTGTTACCTTGTTATCGTTACTGTTCTCTAGCACTGGTCACACTTTTTAACAAATGCGTGGGCATCTTTGAATAGCATTGGCCAGAACAAACCAGATTGTAGCACTTTCACCATTGTTCTATCGCCACCATGATGGCCCCCGTATGGTGATGCATGACAATCATACAGCACAAGTTCCACTTCTTTATCAGTTTCACATTTCCTCATTAACTGATCACCACATTCATTGTACAGGTAGGGCTCATCCCAGTAGTAAAACTTCACATCGCGTAAGAACCTCTTTCTTGCTTCAGATTCTATTTCCGGAGGAAGTACCCCACTCACCAGATAATTCACATAATCAGCATACCANACAATAAAACCCAGCGCATCAATCTAGCTTTAGATTCTTTCTTTGTAAATAAATACCTGATTGATGCGTGATCTGTGTGGACTATAACTTTTGTTCCCACCAAGTAAGCCCGAAATTTTTCAAAGGCCCACACCACTGCTAACAACTCCTTCTCATTGGTGGTGTAATTCTTTTGTGCATCATCAAGGGTCTTACTTGCATAGTAGATGGAATAAAACACCTTTTCTTTCTTTTGGCCTAGCACTGCCCCAATTGCATGGTCACTTGCACCACACATAAGTTGAAATGGTACTGACCAATCAGGTGCAACAATTATGAGGGTAGCTACCAGTTTCTTTTTTATCTCCTCAAATGCATTCAGGCAGGGTGCATCAAAATTGAACTTGACATCTTTTTCCAGCAACCTGCA
>MDKI01040130.1:0-34739 GCA_005239505.1 Nicotiana paniculata
GAATAGGCGAATTGTACTTTGGGAGAAGGCAACGAGCAAGATTAACCTCGTCAATCAATAAACTTGATTATAAGATTTAGGTCGAAAACTCAACGTGATTTTTTAACAACCCATAACTCTAGAATATCAAATTACATTGAATTAGTCTTTCAGTTAGTAATCCCTTTAATCTCTTAAATTACTATTTTAGATTAATTCTAGTTAAATCTTTGTTTGAGTTCAGTTTAGTTGATAGTTAATCACAAGTCCCTGTGGGTACGATATCTGGACTTAAAATCCTATATTACTTGTCGACCACGTACACCTGCGTGTGCATTGGGAAATCAACCAACAATATGATTTCAGCGGATTAGCTTCAGAGGATGCTCAGGGTTTTCTAGAGGAGTGTCATCGTATTCTCCGCACTATGGGCGTAGCAGAGACGAGTGGGGTTTCTTTTACTGCTTTCCAGCTTAGAGGAGCAGCCTATAAGTGGTTGCGTACTTATGAGCTGAGTAGTTTGGACGAGGAAGCCTCACTCACTTGGACTCAGTTCTCAGATATGTTTTTGCCATAGTTTGTCTCTTAGAGCCTCAGGAATGCTTGGCAAGAAGAGTTTGAGCAGCTGCGCAGGGTTCTATAACGGTGTCGGAGTATGCAATCCCTTTCAGTGAGTTAGCCCCACATGCACCGACCTTGGTCGCCACAGTTCAGGAGAGGGTCTGTCGCTTTATTGAGGGGCTTCACCCCAGCATTAGATTCAGTAAAGCTAGGGAGTTGGAGATGGACATCTCTTATCAGCAGGTTGTGAGTATCGCCAGGATATTGGAGGGCATGTTGGCTCGGGAAAGAGATGAGAGTGAGTCCAAGAGGTCTCGAGAGATTGGTCATTAGTCGGGATCTCCTTCCCCAACAGCTCACCATGGTAGGGGTTATGTGAGTCACCCCATTCATTCAACTCTTACAGCAGCCAGAGGTGTTCCAGCCCCTTCTAGGTCTCAGGAGCCTTATTACCAGTCCAGCAGACCTTGCCCGAGCCAGTCACAACTGTCGTGTATTCCGAGGGGTTGTTTTGAGTGTGGTGATACTCGCCATATGGTGAGGGATTTTCCCAGACTTAGGAGGGGTGCACCTCCATAGACTTCTCATCCACCACGTGCTCCACCTGGTCCTCCGGCCATGTTTCCAGCACCAGCTGCCGCCCCACCTACTCAGGCAACTTGAGCGGAAGAACGGAGAGGTCGAGGTCACCCTAGAGAGGGAGGCCAAGCTAGGTATTATTCTCTTCCAGCTCGTTCAGAGGTGGTTGCTTCTGATTCTTTCATCATAGGTATTATTCCAGTCTGTCATAGGGATGCATCGATATTATTTGAAACACGCTCCACCTATTCATGTGTCCTCTTATTTTGCTCCACATTTGGGCATATCTCGGGATTCTTTGAGTTCCCCTATTTATGTGTCTACTCCTATGGGAGATTTCTCTTGTTGTGGATCACGCATATCGATCGTGTTTGATTGCTCTTCGTGGTTTTGAGAATAGAGCCGGTTTATTATTACTCAGCATGGTAGATTTTGATGTTATCTTGGGCATGGACTGGTTTTTGCCCCATTATGCTATTCTTGATGCTAAGACTGTGACACTGGCTATGCCAGGCTTACCGCGATTAGAGTGGAGGGGTGCCTGTCACGCCCTAAACCCGAGGGGTGCGAGCGGCGCTCAACCGAGTAAACCTAACTGAGCAAGCCTGGTAGGTCTTATTCTACCCAACTACTTCGTAAATAAGGAGGAGGTGAATTCCACTAATCATACTTTGTAAATATATCATTAACAAGTTTCATTTTTGTTTCCATTAGCAGTTTCAGCCATAATAACCAGCTTATTACAATTATTAGATATAAAGAAAATATATTCGCCAAATACCAACGTTTTCCAATCCAATTCCAATACCCGACATCACCCATAACCTGTCTACCGAGCCTCTAAATACAACTGAAGAGAGATATGGAAATACCAGCAACAAGGCCCCAACTATACCTTAAATGAAAAGTACACGATAAGCCAATGACACAGGACCCCCTGAAATGAAGTAGGGATCGCCAAGTTAGCTGGAAGGAACATACGGCTATCGTTGATCACTGTCGCCTGCTGTGGAACCACCTACACCCATTAAAGATGAAGCGCTCTCGGTAAAAAGGACGTTAGTACTGTCAAATAATACTAGTATGTAAAGCTAAAAATCATCTTTCAAAATAGAATAACCATACAAGAAAGGAGAGTCGTATAAAAAATCCAGTCACAATTAATAACATCGAAATGCCCAAGTGAAAAATAACGATTGTCAACATACGGAAAATAACACACATCTCCTTAGAAAGATCAATAATGCAACAACAAGAATTTGAGAATTCGATGAGAAATATAAGCACCATCACAACATCGATTAAGGAATCACACAAGCTTTCAAGAGAATCATTTTTAACTTTAGCTTGGCCATCACTAGCATTAACATCTCATTACTCTTATCACCGCCGTACTTTTATACGGAGTCCGATCACGACCCGATCTGCTAGGTCGTCTACCTTGGAGACATGTTTCCACAATATGAATTTCTGTTTAAGTTTCAATTTGATTCATAACACAGCACAAAACCACCATGTGTGCGGCATGCTGTCCGATCACGGACCGATCGGCTAGGCCGTCTTACTCAAAACATTTCTATTTTCATCAACATCTCATTTCTCATTGTGCACATATATTTCAAGTTTCCAAAGCTAGTGGCCATAGTCGTTAATTGATACCCGGCACTAGGCCCCATTTCATAATTCAATTCATTCCACATATTTCACATCAATACCAATTTCATCAACAAGTCGTTCCATTAAAAACATCAAGTACACATGAGAGAAAACATGAATCATGGACATATAGACACTATCATATTCCTTTGCAATTTAACATATTTTCCATAACAACAATACTTCACCGAGTAACAACATAGCATCATGGAGGCACATGCATATGGAACATAAGGTCTTACAACACAAATACGTTTGAAATGTTATTTCCTTAATCAATCAAGATTAAGTCTTACACAATTTATGGGGGAGCACTATAGAGGTTCGATTCCCAAGAAGAGGGGGTTTTAGCCATACATACCTCAAAGAGCTATTAGGAAAATTCTACTTTTAGAAATTATCTTAAATAGTTGAGTCGAGGCGTGTCTCGTAATCTATTTCATATATATATATATATATATTTTTTTTTTCTCATTTCATAGGCCTCGCTAGGCACAAGTATATATGTTATCCACACTTTATTTCCCCAGTTTATTTAGTTTGTTTTCAAGTATCTTTATAGTTTATCATCGACTAATCACACTCAATCAAGGAATTTAGTACACATACTGGGAAGTAGGAGTATTGAGCACATCGAGTCTTCTTCACCTAATTAGTACCAGTTTCATTAAAATTACCACTCGAGACTATGCCATTTTAATAAACAATCCTTACTGTAAACATCTATTACTCAATATAAGGCTCGTTCGAAAGAATCATGTTTATGAGTTTATAGGGGATAACCCGGAACGAAGAGATTTGGGGTTTGAGCTGGTCATATTTGAACTTGCAGAAACAATATGAAATTCAATTCCGAGGAGATAAAGTTTAGCCCACGTACCTGGTTGAGCTTTCTTTAAGTTACTACAACGCAACAACACCTCTAGGAATAATAATCTATAAGGAGAGAGAAAAATTCAATTAATAACTAGGAAGATTACCCATGTTGTAACTCTATTAGGAATTTCATCAACCACCTAACATGCGTAATAGACTACAAGGTCCGAAAATAGAAATTTCGTCT
Source organism: Nicotiana paniculata (assembly GCA_005239505.1). Classification (NCBI taxonomy): domain Eukaryota; kingdom Viridiplantae; phylum Streptophyta; class Magnoliopsida; order Solanales; family Solanaceae; genus Nicotiana; species Nicotiana paniculata. The sequence continues at coordinate 3,839 of MDKI01040130.1, forward strand.
TCCCTCAACCAATTTTAACAGGAACTACCCAAATTAGTTCATTAATATCACATACTACAACTTAGTGCCACATGCATGTCCTATTTCTAATACCCACAACATATTTGAACCCTTAACCCTTTGCATGCAAGTTCTGGAAATAGGACTTACCCGGATGGAGGACAATCAAGTGGCTATCTCCCTTGATTCTTGAAGGCTTGATAAAGATTTGGTGATTATGAAGTTAGGCTCCCTCTTCCTCTCTCTATATTTCTCTCAACTCTCTCTAAAATGATCAGAGTATCGCTCTAAATGAAGCCCCAAATGTTATATATTAAAATACAGTCGGGATTTAAATTAAGAAAATGGGTACCGGGACACAGGTTTGCGGTCGCATAATGGATATGCGGTCCGCAAAGTGACCGCAGAATGGCCTCCAGGAAGATGAATTTTCTGACCGGGTAGGCGACAACGATGCGGTCCATATACCTATTTTGTGGTCGCATAATGCACCGCAGAACTTCCTTTACGAACATCAGGAAAGGTTATGTGGCCAATATGCGATCCGCATATTGATTATGTGGTCGCATAATCGACCGCAAAACTGGTCCTAATTTTGGCAAGATTTTCTACTTCATTCTGTAGCCATTATACGGTACATAGAGTGATTATGCGACCGCATAATGGACCGCAGAAATGCTTAAGTCTGAGAAACATCTTCTTCTCAGTGTGCACGAATCTAACTTGGCACTGTGAAATCCCTAGATTTTGGTTAAGAATTTTACGGGTCCTTACAGTACCTTAGAGTATACTCCCCGCAGGGTTATTTCATTTCTTAAGGCTTAGCGAATGGTTGAGAAGGGGTGTGATGCGTATTTGGCCTATGTGGGAGATGTCAGTATTGATACCCCTATAGTTGAGTCAGTTCCAGTAGTGAGGTACTTCCCAGATATGTTTCCAGGTGATATTCCGGGCATACTGCCGGCAGAGATATTTATTTTGGCATTGATTTTTTGCCGGACATTCAGCCCATCTCTATTCCTCCTTACCATATGGCTTCTCCTGAGTTGAAGGAGTTGAAGGAGCAGTTGCGGGAGTTGTTTGATAAGGGCTTCATTCGTCCTAGTGTGTCACCTTTGGGGTGCTCTAGTCTTATTTGTGAAGAAAAAGGATGGTTCTATGCGTATGTGTATTGATTATCGCCATCTGAAAAAGGTTACAGTGAAGAACAGGTATTCATTGCCTCGCATTGACGATTTATTTTATCGGTTACAGGGTGCCAGGTTTTTTTTGAGATTGACTTACATTCAGGCTATCATCAATTGAAGATTCGGGATCTGGACATCCCGATGTCTGCTTTCAGAACAAGATATGGTCACTATGAGTTTCTTGTCATGTCTTTTGGGCTGACCAATGCCCTAGCATCCTTTATGCATTTGATGCATAGTGTGTTCGGGCCTTATCTTTATTACTTCATCATTGTGTTTATTGACGACATCCTAGTGTATTCCCGGACTCAGGAAAATCATGAGCAACACCTTAGAACTGTGCTTCAGACTTTGAGGGAGAAGAGGTTGTATGCCAAATTTTCTAAGTGTGAGTTTTGTCTAGACTTAGTGTCATTCTTGGGTCATGTAGTATCGAGTGATGGGATCAAGGTAGATCCGAAGAAGGTGGAGGCAGTGCAGAGTTGGCCTAGAGCGTCATCAGCTACGGAGATCCACACTTTTCTTGGTTTGGCGGGGTATTACCGTTATTTTGTAGAGGGATTCTCATCTATTGCAGCACCTATGACCAGGCTGACCTAGAAGGGTGCTCCTTCAGGTGGACAGAGGAGTGTGAGGAGAGCTTTCAGAAGCTCAAGACAACATTGACTACAACCCTAGTATTGGTATTGCTTACAGGTTCGGGGTCTTACACCGTCTATTGTGATGCTTCACGGATTGGTCTTGGTTTGGTGTTGATGCACGACGTTAGGGTTATTGCCTACGCGTCCAGGAAGTTGGAGGTGCATGAGAAGAACTACCATGTACACGATCTTGAGCTAGCAGCTATTGTTCACGCCCTGAAGATTTGGCGGCACTATTTGTATGGCGTGCCTTGTGAGATCTACACTAATCACCGGAATTTGAAGCACCTGTTCAAGAAAAAGGATCTTAACTTGCATCAGCGGAGATGGTTGGAGCTACTTAAGGATTATGACATCACCATTTTGTACCACACGAGGAAGGCCAATGTGGTGGCCGATGCTTTGAGTCGACATGCGGAGAGTTTGTGGAGTTTAGCATATCTTCCAGCACTAGAGAGACCCTTGGCATTGGATGTTCAGGCCTTAGCCAGCCAGTTTGTGAGATTGGATATTTCTGAGCTGAGTTGAGTGTTGGCTTGCGTGGTCTCTCGGTCTTCTCTTTATGACCGTATCAGGGAGTGTCAGTATGATGACCCCAATATGCTCGTCATTTAGGACAGGGTTCGGCGAAATGATGCTAGAGATGTGACTATTGGTGATGATGGCGTGTTGAGGATGCAGGGGCGGATATGAGTGCCCAATGTGGATGGGCTTCGGGAGTTGATTCTTGGGGAGGCCCACAACTCGCGGTATTCCATCCACCCGGTGCCACGAAGATGTACCAGGATTTGAGACATCACTATTGGCGGAGAAAGATGAAGAAGGACATAGTTGGGTTTGTGGCTAGGTGTTTCAACTACCATCAGGTTAAGTACGAGCATCAGAGACCGGGTGGCGTGCTTCATAGGTTAGAGATCCCAGAGTGGAAGTGGGAGCGGGTCAGCATGAACTTCATAGTTGGACTCCCACGGACTTCGAGGAAGTCCGATGCTATTTGGGTGATTGTGGATCGGCTGACTAAGTCCGCGCACATCATTCCAGTTGGTATTGATTACTCTTGAAAGAGTTTGGATGAGATTTACGTCCGAGAGATTGTTCTCCTTCATGGTGTCCGATTTTCCATCATTTCAGATAGAGGCACACAGTTTACATCACGGTTTTAGAGAGCCGTTCAACAGGAGTTGGGCACTAGAGTGGAGTTGAGCACAGCATTTCCCCCGCAGACGGATGGGTAGTCCGAGCGCACGATTCAGATACTAGAGGATATGCTCTCTGTGTGTGTGACGGAGTTTGGAGGGTCATGGGACTAGTTCTTTCCACTTGTGGAGTTTTCCTACAACAACTGTTATTAGTCCAGCATTCAGATGGCACCATATGAGGCTCTGTATGGTAGGCAGTGTCGGTCCCCAATGGTTTGGTTCTAGCCGGGTGAGGCCTGATATTGGGTAAAGACTTGGTCCAGGATCCCTGGATAAGGAGAAGGTGATTCAGGATAGACTTCGCACAGTACAATCTAGACAGAAGAGTTATGCAGACCGGAAGGTTTTCGATTTAGCATTCATGGTTGGAGAGCGGGTCTTGCTTCGGGTATCGCCTATGAAGGGTGTTATGAGGTTTGGAAAGAAGGGCAAGCTGAGGACAAGGTACATTGGTCCTTTTGGGGTGCTGCGACATGTTGGGAGGTTGCTTATGAGATTTCTCTACTTCCCAACCTAGTAGAAGTTCATCTAGTATTCCACATTTCTATGCTCCAGAAGTATCACGGTCATCCGGCTCATGTATTGGATTTCAGCTCAGTCTAGTTGGACAAGGATATATCTTATGTTGAGGAGCCAGTGGCTATTTTGGACAGGCAGGTCAGAAAGCTAAGGTCAAAGAACATTGCCTCAGTAAAGGTTCAGTGGAGGGGTCAGCTGATCGAGGAGGCGACTTGGGAGATCGAGTGTGATATGTGCAACCGTTATCCTCATCTCTTCACAGCTTCAGGTATGTCTCTATACTCGTTCGAGGACGAACGAATGTTTTAAGAGGGGGAGGATGTGGAGACCCGGCTGGTCGTCTTGAGAGTTATGGCCCCGATCCCCCATTTAACTATTTTCCCCGTAGCTATTTCTGCTATTGTGACTTGTCGGGAGGGTTCATTTTGGTTTTCGGAGTGAATTGAGACACTTAGTCTCTTATTTGGAAGATTAAGTTGGAAAAGTCGACCGGATGTCGACTTGTGGGTAAACGACCTCAGATTAGAATTTTGATGGTTCTGTTAGCTCCGCTAGGTCATTTTGGACGTAGGAGCGCATCCAGAATGTGATTTGGTGGTCCGTAGTAGAATTAGGCTTGAATTGGCGGAATTTGGAATTTTGGCGGGTAGTAAAATTTTTGATATTGGGGTCAGAATGGATTTCCGGAAGTTGGAGTAGGTTTGTAGTGTCACTTATGACTTGTGTGAAAAATTTGGGTTCAATTGGATGTGGGTTGGTAGGTTTCAGCGTCGACTGTGGAATTCGGAAGTTTAGAAGTTCCTTAGGCTTGGATCCGGGTGTAAATTGGTGTATTGATGTTATTTCCTTCTTTCTGTAGAAGCGATGTATAGAACATTTAAGACTTCTTATGTTCATGTTTTTGTTTCAATTCTGCAAAGTGTTAGACTTACCTAGTCGTAGAGATTAGGTTCCGTCACGATAACTCGCGCAGGGGGATATTAGGTCGTGACATGTTCAAATCAATATAAAAGTATTTTTGGGAGTATTGATAGTCACCGACGAAGGGTAGGTTGAAATAACCTAACCCCGAAACTACACGTGGTGGTGTAGGGGTGAATTGTGAATATTCCCCGTATTTGGGATGTAATTGATGTGATGAAATTATTACCCTCAATTGGGATGAGATTATTGGTAAAAACGGATTATGTCGAACCACACGACTCTGTGGTGAGATGGCCTAGCCGGTCGGGCCATGATCGGACGCCAAGTCGTACACATGGTGGTGATTGTGCTAGAAATTGTGATATAATTCTATGATATAGTTTGTGATTGTTGTTTTCAGATAAGGCGGCCTAGCTGACCGGGTCGTGATCGAAATTCATGCTAAATTCACAGTGGTATATTTGCACATAGATTGTGATTGTGCTTGAGATTGTGATTGTGGTTAATGTCTTAGATGAGACGACCTGGCCGATCGGGTCGTGATCGAACTCTGTGCCAAGAGTACGGTGGTATTGTAAATATCGACATTGTGAATATTGGTATTATCGGTACTAAAGATCTCCTAACCAAAAATATGTATTATTTTCGTATTTTGAAAATTGTTATGTTTCAATTGGGCATTTGGATATTATTGACTGTTGCATGTTGTTTCTATGGTTTTCCTTTTCTTATATGGTCATTCTATTTTGAAAGAGGACTTTTAGCTTTACATACTTGTGTTATTCGACAGTACTAACGTCTCTTTTGTCGGGAGCGTTGCATCTTTAAAGATGCAGGTGGTTCTACATCAGGCGACATTGATCAGTGATAGTGGTACACTCTTTCCAGCTGACTTGGTGAGCCCCACTTCATTTCGGGGTCATGTATATTTTGTTTATCATGTACTGTGTTTTGAGGTATAGTAGGCCTTGTTGCCGGTATTTCCATATTACACTTCAATTGTACTTAGAGGCTCCGTAGACTGGTTGTGGGTGGTATTTGATGTTGGAGATTGAATTAGAAATGTTGGTATTTGGAAAACATGTTTTTCAATAAATCTATAAACTCATACTATTTTTGAAATTATGAATGAAGCCGCTAATGGAAATAGAAATGGGGGTTGTAAATGAAATCCCCTTGATGTTTAAATAAATGAGATATATTTTCTATTTATTCATTGATGAGTTTGGGTAGAATGAAATCTAATAGGCTTGCTCGGCCAAGTTCACTCGGTTGAGTGCTGGTCGCGCTCCCCGAGTTTGGGGCGTGACAAACTTGGTATCAGAGCCTAAGGTTTTAAAGTGTCCTAGGATATCTCGGAGCCGTGTCTAGTATATACCTTCTTATTTGCGTGTTTTCGACCACATCTATAAGGGGGAGGCTACTCGGAAATTTAACACTTCTTTAATATTCCATATCGTGCGATAGAGCTCAAGATATGGAGCTAATTTCCTCGTTATGTCTTATTTTCAAGATGAGTTATCCACGAGTTTTAAGCAGTAAGGAGGGAATAAACCCACCATTGAATATAAGAGAGATTGCACAAGAGTTTGTTAGGAGAATGTATCGAGCCATCGAGGGATTGGAAGAACTTATTGCTAAGGGAAGTACCTTTGTTCCTATTAATTTCACTCCACCACCAGATCATGTGGCGAGCACACCTAAGAAACAAAAGAGGGTTGTTGGGACCAATAATCCAGAATGTTTGATTTGTAAGAAGCACCAGTTGGGTTTATGTTTGGTCACTCGTAAGATACGTTATGGATGTGGAGTCCACGGGCATCGATTAAGTTATTGCCCTGTCAACCTAAATTCACCAAGGAAGTCACTCCTTAGTACATCATTATGAACAACGTAAACTTTTCCTTGTTATATATGTACATCCATATTGTAGAGCCTTCATGAACATGGTCTTAACCAAAACACTTGATCACAAAACATTGCATATACCTACCCCTTGAACGAGATACATTATTCGTGAAGCCTCTTGATCAAAATTCTCTTATTTACGGCCTCTTGAGGAATTGAGTTCTATTATTATGTCCTTAAATTGAGTTATAACTCTAGGATTTATACTTCCTACTTGATTTCCTAAATTCTCAACAAGGGACTTTAATTGAAGAATTTCTTACAAAAACTTTTGGTTCAAAACATCGGCTCACTTCAGCCTATTCACGCACCACCATAAAGTTTACCTATGTGGTATCAAATCCAATGTAAGACAACCTAGTGTTGAGATCCTTCTTAAGCCACTCTTTCTTTATCCGGTGTTGTGACTCGTATGGTTTGAAAGTCACTTTACTCCTTCGTGAATATTTTGATGAAGTACTTTCACTCTCTAGTAACATGAGAGCATATCCCATCACCTATCATATGTGTGCATGTCAATTGAAAGGGTCACTTGTCCGCATAAAGCTTCTGAGAAATTTGAGATTTATCACAAATTCGTCACAGGAAGATCTTTTTATTTTCCCATGTCAGTATGACTCGATAAGTAGCTCACTTTGTTCCTAGTATTGTAGTTTCCCACGAAGTGTCTTGGTATTACAGCCTGAGAGTTATTATGGCATAAACATGTCTATCTCATAGAAAAATGTTCATTTTCTCTAATTGATACATGATTTCATCCAAATATTAAGATGTCATAGCTATATGGTTACACTCGTGAGAGGTTCCGTTTGGATATTAAGATTCTAGCACATGTAATGAGCATAGTGATGTGAAAGACAAAGTTCTTATAGGATCAACTATTGGCAAGTATTAAGACATTAGAATGATATTATTCTCACAAGTGTTCAACTCATTTTTCAACCTCATGGGGTTGTGGCATAGATTTTTTTTGTCAAGTAATGTTATGAGCATAATGCAACTTCATGTATTTTGAAACCCATATCACATTCAAGGTGCCAAATTCTCGTTTCGAGTTAAACTAATGTGTTACTGGTAGTACCCTTCATGTCTCTTAGGATGTAACCTTCTAAAATACTTTGCTTAGCACGTTGATGGATTCTTGAATAATTTCAGCCAAATCTTGAACTTTGTTGTTCCTCGTTGTATTAAATCTATGGGGGTTGAAGGTTCAACCATGTCAAAGAAGAAGAATCATCTCGTGATCTGATATATGGGATAGGAATTTTTATCGTCATATTCATGCTAGCACATCTTAGAGTAATTGTTGGAGGTAGCCAAATGTTTAGTTTGGGTGTTCGCCGTAGAGATTTAGAGTTGAATAAAGCGAAAGAGTTATTCTCAATATTTTCTCCATGAGGATGTTATATGAATTTCTAATAGGGGTAAAGTATGTGTAGTCACATTAGGCCTTATAAAATCTTGAAGGGAATATGCCAAACTATGAGTATGATGTTTCCCTATTATTTTCCTCCATGTACCTAGTGTTTCATGTGACTGTGTCTAAGAAAGTTGGAATTCATTGTCTATTGTTCCGGTGAAAGCTAGTGAAGGTGAAGTAATTGGATAATTGGCCTACGAGACGTACTTAATTGTCATCCTTGTTAGGTAAGTCTGGGAGTTGAGATTGCCTCCATGAATGTATTATGGCGAAGTCTGTGAGTTGACTAGCCCACCTCGTAGGCCGAAATTGTTAAGGAAAATAAATGTTCCCACTTGGATGCATAGTCAAATAATTGTGAGTCGAAAGATATTTTCTATGTGTTATAATTTAAATAGGTGCAAATCATGTCCATGTATCAATTTTGATAATATAATTCTTGTAATGTTGAGATTAGTGTTTTTGATATACATTGTGATGCTTGTCGAGTTGTGAATGTGTTGTTAGGATGGTTTTGATGATTCTCTGGCAGGTGGATAGGCCCAATCACAAAGGAAATTGTGCCAAATTTTTTGAAAAAATAGGGAGTTAGTAAAATTTGGGAGATTGAGATGTGAGAAAGAAGAGATATGTTATGAGTTTGGGGGCGGACTCTACTTCTCATTCGAGGACGAATGATCCTAAGAGGGGGAGAATGTAGAACCCCGAAAAATTTCGAAGTACTTAAGCGCTATTAGAAAGTTGATGTTTGCTAATTATATTATACTATGTGCAGATGAGGACAATTATTATGATGTATATCAATTGGATATGATAATAACTGTACGAGGTATATTATAAGTGATTTGGGGTCTAAGGTGAGGCCTAAGTCTAAGCCAAGTTGGAAAATTACGTGATAGACTAAAGTTCCAAATGAGTACACACAAGACCAAACTTTGGACGAGTATATCTATATATATATATATAAAGATTTATGTGATGAATAACCTATCCAATTAAATATCTTTTAGTCTAGTTTCTAATGCTTCAAACTTATTGTCATTTGGACACTCCTACAAGAAGTTATGACCAAATTACAAAAAGCTGGCAGAATATTACACTATAGCAGCGCCCCATGCAGCGCGCCTATGGGGATTTCCAGAACACTTCAATATTTCGTTTCTAGACACACTTTTCACTACCACGCTATCCCATGCGGAACCCAATGCGCCGCCTCTGTGCAAATTCTGGTTTTTTTAATGAATTGACCCCATTTTAATAAGTAGATAAGTAGCCTTTGGGGCTTTATTTGGGATGATTTTCTGGTGAGTTTAGAGAGAGGTAAAAGCGTTTTAGAGAGAGAAGGAGAAAACCTAACACCCCAATCATCCAGTCTTGCACAAATCTTCCAGAATCATGGAAGCCAATCACTATATCATTATCTTTCTGGGTAAGTCTTACTTCTATGCTTTCATACAAGAGGTTATGAGTTCAAATATATTGGGGGGTTGGAAATAGGCCATGCATGTGATACAAAGTTGTAGTATGTGGAGTAATGAACCATTTTGGGTAGTTTATTTTTTTAATTGGTTGAGGGATGAAAGGATCTCCATTGAAGAGCCTTGTAGTCTATTTCGCATGTTAGGTGTTTGATAAAATTCCTAAGAGAGTTACACCATGGGAATCCTTCTAATTATTAGCCGATTTTCACTATCTTCCTATAGATTGTTATTGCTAGAAATGTTGTGGCGTTGTAGTAACTGAAGGAAAATTCGGACAAGGTATGTTGGCTAAACTTTCTCTCTTAGAATTGAATCTCACGATGTTCATGAATTTTATGTGAGTCCCGATTTGTTCATTATAAAATTGGCTATTCCGAATAAGCTAGTGTTGAAAGATATTTCTTTAATATGTATTCCGTGTAAGCAAAGTGTTGAGAATTATGTATTCAAAACATGTTCCGAACGTTTTGTGGTTGTGATTATTGTCTTCAGATAAGGCGGCCTAGCTGACCGGATCGTGATTGGACTTCGTGATATATTCACGGTGGTATATTTTCACAAATATTGTGATTCTCCTTGAGATTGTGATTGTGGTTAATGTCTCGGATGAGATGGCCTAGCCGATCGGGTCGTGATCGGACTCCGTGCCAAGAGTATGGTGGTATTCTGAATAGAAGCATCGTGAATAGTGGCATTGTGAATAGTGGTATTGTGGACAGTGGTATCGTGAACTGTGGTATTATCGATACTAAAGATGTCCCAACCAAAAATATGTATTATTTTCGTATTTTGAAAATTCTTATGTTTCAATTGGGCATTTCGATATTATTGATTGTGACTTGTTGTTTCTATGGTTTTTCTTTTATTATATGGTCATTTATTTTGAAAGAAGACTTTTGAATTTACATACTAATGCTATTCGACAGTACTAACGTCCCTTTTGCCGGGGGCACTGCATCTTTAATGGATTAAGGTGGTTTTACAACAGGCAACATTGATCAGTGATAGTGGTACACTCTTTCCAGCTGACTTGGCGAGCTCCACTTCATTTCGGGGTCATGTATCTTTTGTTTCTCATGTACTGCATTTTGAGGTATAGCCAGGGCCTTGTTGCTGGTATTTCCATATTACTCTTTAGTTGTACTTAAAGGCTCCGTAAACAGGTTGTGGGTGGTATTTGATATTGGGGATTGAATTAGAAATGTTTGTTTTTGGCTAACATATTTTCAATAAATTTATAAACTCGTACTATTTTGGAAATTATGAATGAAGCTACTAATAGAAATAGAAATTGGGGTTGTAAATGAAATCATAGCTTTTCTGTCTAGATTCCGCCGTGTGAAACCGCTCCTGAAGCAATTTAACCTTGCCCAATGCATCTTTAACCAAGTTAGTACCCAATAGCCTAGCGTCGTTCGGCTGAAACCAAACCACTGGAGATCTACACCACCTCCCATAAAAAGACTTATATGGAGCCATTTCAATGCTCGACTGATAGCTGTTGTTGTAGGCAAACTCCGCCGGCGACAGAAACTGATCCCATAACCCCCAAAATCAATGACACAAGCGCGTAGCATGTCCTCCAATATCTGAATAGTGCAGTCGGGCTGCCCGTCCGTCTGAGGGTGAAATGTTGTGCTCAACTCAACCTGAAGGCCCAGGGCCAGCTCTCGTTGTACTCATCTCTGGAATTGTGTTGTAAACTACGTGCTTCGATCTGAAATGATCGACACCGGCACACCATGAAGGCGGACAATCTCTTGGATGTATATCTCAGCCAAGCGCTCCGAAGAATAGGTAATACCAATTGGAATGAAGTGTGCAGACTTGGTCAGCCGATCCACAATCACCCAAATAGCATCGAACTTCCTCGAAGTCCGTGGGAGCCCTACTACAAAATTCATGGTGATTTGCTCCCACTTCCACTCTGGAATCTCTATCCTCTGAAGCAATCCACTCGGTCTCTGGTGCTCATACTTCACCTGCTGACAGTTAAGGCACCGAGCTACAATCCCCACTATATCCTTCTTCATTCTCCTGCACCAATAGTGCTGCCTCAAGTCCTGATACATCTTCGTGGCACCTGGATGAATGGAATACCGCAAACTGTGGGCCTCCTCAAGAGTCAACTCATGTAACCCATCCACATTGGGCACACCAATCCGACCCTGCATTATAAATACCCTATAATCCTAAATAGTCACATATCAAGCATCTTCGTGCTCAACCCTGTCCTTGATGACAAGAAAATGAGGATCATCATATTGGTGCTCTCTGATGCGATCATATAAGGAAGACCGAGAAACCACACAAGCTAGAACCTGACTAGGCTTCGAAACATCTAATCTCACAAATTGGTTGGCCAAGGCGTGAACATCAACTGCATAAGGTTTCTCACAAACGGGAATGAATGCAAGACTACCCATACTCACCGCCTTTCCACTCAAGGCATCGGCAACCACATTGGCCTTCCCAGGGTGATATAGAATGGTGATATCATAGTCCTTTAGCAGCTCCAACCATCTCCACTGCCTCAAATTTAGATCCTTCTATATGAACAAGTGATGGAGGCTCCGATGATCCATAAACACCTCACATGACACACGATAGAGATAATGCCTCCAAATCTTCAAAGCATGAACAATGGAAGCTAACTCCAAATCATGAACATGGTAGTTCTTCTCATGATGCTTCAACTGGCGTGAAGCATAAGCAATCACTTTACCTTCTTGCATCAACACACGCCCAATACCAATCTGAGAAGCATCGCAATATGTTGTATAAGAGGCTGAAGTTGAAGGCAAAACTAGAACTGGAGCTGTGGTCAAGGCAGTCTTGAGCTTCTGAAATCTCTCTTCACACTCATCCGACCTCCTGAAAGGAGAACCCTTTTGGGTCAATTTGGTCAAGGGAGATGCAATAAATGAGAAACCCTCCACGAAGTGATGATAATAACTCTGAATCTCCGTAGCTGAGGACGGTCTGGGCTAACTCTGAACCAACTCTATCTTCTTCGAATCTACTTGAATACCCTTACTGGAAACCACGTTTCCCAAGAATGCCACTTAACTGAGCCAAAACTCACACTTGGAGAACTTGGCATAAAGCTTCTCCTCCATCAACTACTGTAACACAATCCTCAAATGATGGGCATGCTCCTCCTAGCTACGAGAGTACACCAGGATATCATCAATGAACACTATAACAAACGAGTCGAGATAAGTCTGAAACATACTGTTCATCAGATGCATGAACATTAATGGGGCGTTTTTCAGCCAAAAGACATCAAAAGGAACTCATAGTGACCATAATGGGTCTTGAAGATTGTCTTTGGAATGTCTGAGTCCCGAATCTTCAATTGGTTATACCTAGACCTCAAATCAATCTAGGAAAACACCCTTGCTCCTGGAAGATGGTCAAACAGATCATTAATATGCGGAAAAGGATACTCGTTCTTGATCGTGACTTTGTTCAACTGCCTATAATTAATGCACATCCTCATAGTACCATCCTTCTTCTTCAAAAACAGAACCGGTGCACCCCTAGGTGACATGCTAGGCCGAATAAACCCCTAATCAAGGAGTTCTTGAAGTTGCTCCTTCAATTCCTTAAACTCAGCCGGTGCCATGCGATACGGTGGAATAGAAATGGGTTGAGTGTCCGGAACCAAGTCAATACCAAAGTCAATATGCCTGTCGCGCAGCATGCCCGACAGGTCTGCAGGAAACACGTCCGGAAACTCCCACACCACCGGAACTGAATCAATAGTAGGAGTATCAGCACCAATATCCCTCACAAAGGCCAAATAAGATAAACAAATCTTCCCAACCATCCACTGAGCCTTCTAATATGAAATCACTCTACTGGGAACATAGTCTAGAGAACCTATCCACTCAATCCTCGACAACCCCGACATCGCTAACATCACGGTCTTAGTGTGATAATCTAAAACAACACGACATGGAGGCAACAAATCCATACCCAAGATCACGATTGACCATACTAAGCAACAAGAGATCAACTCTAGTCTCCAGACTCCCAATAGTCAGTACACATGACTGATATACACGATCCACAATAATAGTATCATCTACCGGCATAGAGACATGAACAGATGAAACTAAGGACTCACGGGGCATATCCAGATAATGAGCAAAATATGATGAGACATACGAATAAGTGGAACCAGGGTCAAATAATACAGAGGCATCACTGCATAGAATCGGGCTTGACCGCCACCTAATCGGCCTCCACCTCTAGGGCGAATTCTAGCTGACTAGGCCCCACCCCGAGCTGGCTGTGCTGGTGGTGAAGTAATTGGCGTTGAAGTCGTATTCTGACTTCTCTACTGAGCTGACCTCCCATAAGGGGGAGGGGGGACAATATCTCTTGATATGAACAAAATCTCCACACTCATAGCAACTCCCAGGTGCTGGTGGTAAGGGCTGAAGGGAGCCCCGAGCACCGGAATAACAAGTAGAATGACCTGGCAGAGATGAGCCCTGAACCGATGGAGCACGGGACAAACTTTGAGCTGGAAGGGCACTGAGAGATGACTGCCCCTGATGAGAACTGTAAGAACCATCGCCGTATGATTCACCACGATGAACTGTATGAGCCGTTTGAGCATGCCTATAAGGATGACCCTGACCGTCGTGAAACTGACCCCAGAAGGAACACCGTCCAACCCACCCGGTCCACGAGGTTTCTTGACCTCTCTCTCACCCCGCTCCTGACTGCGAACCATCTCTATCTGCCAAACAATGTCGACTACCTTATCAAAAGCAATACCAGATACCCTCTCTCTAGTTATAAGGAACTGTAGTTGATATGTGAGGCCATCAATGAGCCTCCTAATACTATCTCTATTAGTGGGAACCAAACAAACTGCGTGACGAGCAATCTCAGAAAACCTCATTTCGTACTGCGTCACAGACATTCCATTCTGACGTAACTATTCAAACTTTTTGTGCAACTCTGGTCTGCAAGACTATGGAACGAACAGAGAACTCCTGCCATATAAGTGGTGATGCAACGACCGGTCGCGCCTCTTATAAGCCTCCCACCAACTGAAGGAATCCCCAGAGAACCCAAAAGTGGTGAACGAGACCAGTGGTCTCCAAAATACCGATTGTGCGAAGAATCTGCTCACATTTTTCCAAGAAGCCCTGGGCTCCCTCTGACTCTTCCCCACTAAAAGATGAAGGCTGGATCCTTCCAAACCTCTCTAGTCTCTTCTGCTCATCCTCAGTCATAGCAGGAACAACATGGGCATGAGCAGCTGCAACCGGCTGGGCTGGTGGTGCCCCTGGTGTCTGGAGTCCCTGCATCACCTGCTCTAGTGTACGGGCGGCGGGAGTATGGGTACCTCCCGGCCTGAGAAGTGGCTGATGCGGCCGGAACAGAGACTGCCTGGGAAAGACTGGTACACACGGTCAGAATATGAGATAAGGCCTCTTGAAGGCTTGGAATCACGATGGGCACAACTGGTGTCTGAGTTGTCCCCACTGGCTCAACTGTATCTGGAGCCTGCTCCTATGATAGAGTGACTGGTTGGTCTGCAGGTGCTGCCGTAACTTCTGTATGAGACGCCCCCTGCCCCTACCGTGACTTCTACCACGACCTTGGCCTTTTGCGGCCCTAATTGGTGGTACTGGTGGTTGTCCATCCTGTCCTGTAGTACGTGTCCTCACCATGCGTGAGAGAATAGAATAACTGAAGTTTAGTTACCGAAATCAAAAATTCTACACGACAATAATATAAGAATGTAAAGTTTCCTAAGGGTTCGACAGCCTCTATAAGATAAGTACAGACGTATCCGTACTGATCTGCAAATGACTCGTGAGACCTATGTAACCTAGGCTCTGATACCAACTTGTCACGATCCAAACCCCGGCTTGTCGTGATGGAGCCTATCGTGGTACTAGGCTAGCCGACATTTCCAAGGTATTCTCAACCCAAAACATAACACGAAAACTCACGATATCGGGGTGTAACTGAGTTCATAAGAATCTATACATCACCGGACTAGAAAAGTAATGTCTATGAAAGTTTGGATCTAAATACAATAAAAGAAAAGATAAGGAAGGAGAAACAAGGACCGCGAACGCCGGGCAGCTACCTCGAAGTCCCCAATGATCAGCTATGCGAAATATCAACACCCACCATGTCCAGAAACACCTGGATCTGAACACGAAGTGCAGGGTGTAGAGTGAGTACAACCAACTCAATAAGTAAAAAGATTAAATAATGAACTGGATATAGTGACGAGCTACACAGTTATAGTTCAATATGAAGTAATCTCAACAAAGAAAGTAGGCATGCTTTCAAATCCGGCAATTTAAGTCAAATAAATTTACTCATGTCAAGTTCAAGTAAAATCGGATGTAATATCTCTCAAAAATTTCGAAGCAGTGATATATGGAAGTTAAGTGCATCAACAAGGAAATCGGAGCATCTTCTTAGAGAAACATTCACTCAATCTTTCTCTATAGCTCAACACTCGGCACTCATCACTCGTACTCAATAGGTACATGCGCTCACTAGGGTGTACAGAATCCGGAGTTGCTTCTTCAACCCAAGCGCTATATCGCTGCGGCATGCAGCCCAATCCCATTAATATATAAACATCAATAAGGCTCGTTACGGCGCGCAACCCGATCCATACATATACAATCCTAAGGCTCGTTGCGGCATGCAACCCGATCCACATATATACAGCCTTGAGGCTCGTTGTGGCATGCAACCCAACTTAGTCACTAACCTCTCCAGTCTCTCGGGCTATCAAAAGTCATGAACATCAGCCTAAACAACAATAATATGATGTATCAACAAGGACTAGTAGAGACTAAGATATGATATGCAAGTAGAATCTGAGACTGAGAACAAACAACAAATAACAGGTAATTCAATATGTACAAGGCCCCTATGGGTCCCAACAGTACCAACATATAGCTCAAACATGATTTCTAATAGGATTTGCAGTTAAATTTCTATAACACATAGAGAGTATATAGCTAGCAACAAGTTATTCAACTTCACAGTTTCCATGGAATAGACCAAGTCCCAATTCCTATGGTGCACGCCCACACTCCCATCACCTAGCATGTACTTCACCTTCAAACCAAATCACTTGACACAAGATCCGGGGTTTCATAACCTCAGAACCAGATTTAGAACTGTTACTTACCTTAATCCTAGCAAAATCCCTACTCCAATATTCATTTGCCTCGCAAATCGGCCTCTGAACGTCTCGAATCTAGCCACAAACAATACAATACAATCAACATGGGCTAAGGAATCAATTTAATAATAATACGAAGTTTTAATTAAAAATCCAAAATCGTCTCAAAACCGCCCCCGAGCCCATGTCTCGGAATCCAACAAAAATACAAAACCCGGACACCCATTCAACCACGAGTCTAACCATACCAAATTTATTCAAATCTAATATCAATATCCCATTCAACCTAAAAAGTCTAGCCTAAGAACTTCTCTTCATTTTCCCCAATTTTCTACCCCAAATCACAAATTTAATGGTAGAAACAAAGGCATAATCATGGAAAATTAACCAAAACTAGATAGAAATCACTATCCCAAACACCCACACAAGAATCTCTTCATAAATCGCCTGTATCGAGCTCCCAATTCAATTTTGTGATATGAACTCAAAACCCTCATTTTTGAATCGTTTATTCTGCCCAGGCTTTCCGCACCTACGACCACTTATTCGTACCTGCGGACCCGCTTCTACAAAAATTCTTCCGCTTTTGCAGACATCACTTACCCAGCCGCCTCCGCTTCTGCAAGCTTTGAACCACATCTGCACATCGCAGGTGCGGAACATCCCATCGCACCTACACCTCTTCTGCTTCTGCGCCCATCACCCCGCTTCTGCGACCATGAAGGTGCGGGAGAATCTTCACCCATGCGACCTCTGCTCACCTCTTCCTTGATCGCTTCTACGACTCCCTTCTCGCTTTTGCGGGCTCGCACCTGCGGTGCGCACTCTGCAGGTGCAATTACACCAGCACTTGAAATTCTTCAGCAACTCTTCAACTTTCAAAACTTGATCCATTAACCACCCGAAATTAACCCGAGGCCCCCGGGACCTCAACCAAACGTACCAACAAGTCTTAAAACATAATTCGAACTTACTCGAACCCTCAAACCACCTCAAACAACATCAGAATCATGATTCACACATAGATTCAAGCCTAATGATCTTTGAAATTTCTAAATTCTACAAATGACACCGAAACCTATCAAATCACGTCCGATTAACCTTAAATTTTGAGCACAAGTCATAAATGACACGAATGACCTACGTTAACTTCCGAAATCCCAATCCGACCCCGATATCAAAATGTCCACTCCCCGTCAAATTTTCCAAAAATTCAACTTGCGTCGTTTCAAGCATAATTCCACTACGGACCTCCAAATCACAATCCGGACACGCTCTTAAGTCGAAAATCATTCAATGGAGCTAATAGAACTATAAAAATTCAAATCAGGGATCGTTTACACATAAGTCAATATCCTGTCAATTTTTCTAACTTAAGCTTTCAATATGAGACTAAGTATCTCAATTCATTCCGAAATCTCTCCGGACTCGAACTAACTAACCCGGTAAGTCATGTAACAGCTATAAAGCACATAAGGAGCAGTAAATGAAGGAACGGGGCTACAACTCTCAAAACGACTGGCCGGATCGTTGCAGAATTTTAGAAATTACAATTACACCAACATATTTTTGTAAGGAAATCAATTCAAGTCATTAGATCTTGTTAATAGTGGATTGAATTTAAATTCAGTTATCATTCTTTGACCATGAATTAAAGCTCTATGTAGCTTCTACGTACTTATGTATTTCCGATAAGAATATCTTTTAAGAAGATTTACCATTTTTTGAATTGTGAATGAATAGACTTACCACTGAATATTAAATATTTGTGAAAGGATAGCCGTTCAAACTGCTACCAGAAAGTGTTAAGGAGTTTGTATCTAATGTAAAATAAAAACTTATTTTAAATAATTTATATAAGAAAAGAATTTATATTAGTAAATTTTAGATGATTTTAAATTTTTTAAATCTTTAAAATTCGTACACACTTCAAATAATAAAAGATTTATAGCCAAAAATTTAGTTGACTTTAATGTCCTAAATATTAGGGAAATAACTTAAATTACAGTTTGCTTTGCACACGTTTCCCATATTAATGTGTAAATAATATTTAGATTAACATGTTAATGGTATTAATTATGTATTTGAGTTATAAAATAAAATTATAACCTTTTAAATATGTTTATAAATTTCATTTAGCCAGCTCAGTAAAAAAAAAAAATTCGGGCAACGGAAGTTCTCAAACTTTTATAGGAATATCCTATAAAATTATTATTACTTTATGCCCTAATATGATAACGAATAAATAAAAAAAGAAAATATTTATCATGATGATTTGTCAAATAATACAACTTGAAAACTAATTTTTTTGGCCTTTTATAGATACATGAATGAAGAAGTTGACTTATAGCTCCTATTAAGTGACAATATAAGTTATAAAACGACTAATGTTGAGTTAATATTTTATAAAAATTGACCTTGTAAAATTTTCATAGTACGCATTTTTTTTAGATGGTCAAAATGGCTTAAAAGTTATAGATGTACTACATATTTTTTTACTTTTGTAGTTTTTCTCCGAAAATCTGATGATCAGAAATTGAAGCCTGTCGCCATTGAGAGTCAATGTATTTGTTCCTTCCAGACTTTCAATAGAGAATCCTAAGCTCTTTTTTTGTTCACGTTCTGTCACGACCTAAAATCCATTATAGATTATGATAGCGGCCAACATCGTCATTAGATAATCCTATGGAGTAGTTCCCCCACACAAGGTTAGGCCCTCAGGCCCGCACCTTAGAACCCCACAAAATTTATAAAATCCGAATACTCATTCAATTACGAGTCCAACCGTACTAATTTCATCCAATTCTAACTCCGAATTGATGTTCAAAATCCAATTATTCTCTTTAGAAAAGTTTTTTGATTGAAACCTCCAATTCTCCAATCAAAACATGGATTAATTCAAAAATAAAATTTTGTAATTATATTAAAATACAGAAATTATAGTTAGATACTGACCCCCATGAAAAGACGAGAAGAACACAGCAAAAATCGCCTCAATCGGAGCTCTATAACTCAAGATACGCTCAAAATACCAAATAACGCGGTCCGATTTTTTTTTATACTCAGGGATTTTCGCTTTTGCGACAAAAAATCCACACCTGCGCATTTCCAGCTGTAATTTTCGCTTTTTCAGACCAATTTTGCCACCTGTGGGGTCGCAGGTGTGGACCAAACTTCGCATCTGCGAAGCACCAACATCAATTCTATTCTCTGACACTAAAATGAGCATAACTTCCTCATACGATGTCCAAATTCGACGATTCTTTTTGCTATGGATCTGTAATTTTGATACATATATAATTCTTCAATAAAACAGAAATTGGAGCACATTTTCTTAATATAGTACCATTTATGCTTGAAGAAACAAAGTCGAAACACAAAAAACGAGCGCAACACAACCCAAACCTATTTGAAACTCACCTGAGCCCCTCGGGACCACATCCGAGCATACCAATAAGTCCCAAAACATACCCTTCTCTTTCTTCGATCATAAAGCCCCCTTATCCTTTTATTTTTCTTTCATCCCCCCTGAATAAGTAAGACCCCGCTCTTTCTAATTCAAAAAAAAAAGAGGCGACCTGATCAAGGCCTCAAATCAAATCAAACAACATCAAAACTACGAATCTCACCTCAAATCGAACTTAATGAACTTATGAACTTTTAACTTTTACAACTTGCACCGAAACATATCAAATCAACCCGGAATGATGTCAAATTTTTCATGTAAGTATCAAATGACATAATGAAGCTAATCCAACTCTCGAAATTGCAACCCGAGCCCCATATCAAGAAAATCAGCTCCCGGTCAAACCTCTTACATCCTTATAACATTACGAATCTTAGCCTCACCCCAAAAGTACACGTTATAACATTCCCAACTTGTCGACTTTCGACGAAACTTATTTTTTTCAATTTGTTTAGCTTCTAAGCCCTCCAACAATCTCAGTATTTGTTATTAATGATTTTAAATATTTGTAACCTCCACGGTAACATGATTAATTTACTTTAGGTATTTTAAAATATGATCTCATTTTGTAAGATTACATCTATTGACTTGCGACGTACTCTTACGTACGAAAATATGGGTTGTAACATTTTTCAACATATTCTCCAATTTTAGAACTCTAGTCTCAGTAGGAGGCGATTTGGAGAGGGGATTTTCATCTACAAATATTGGGTAATTGATTCTAATAAATTTTCAACTATATTTCATCAATATATCTTAGATTTAACATCAAAATCATGTGAATCAAAGTGAAAATTCGGCAAACTTTGTCAAATTTTTGAAAAATAAGAATTGTAGTGTTGAGAGTCGATTTGGACTCCGATTTAAACACTAATCACATATATGAATTCGTGGGGTGATGGATAGTCAAAATCTACCCTTGGACCCGGATTTTGATAGGGAGAGCCTCGGATTGACTTTTGTTGACTTTTTTGGGAAAAGTGTAAAGGTCATAACTTTATCTCTTGTAATTGTTTTTCTTTGTATTGTTTGATGATATTAAGTAAATTTTGGTTAGATTTGAGCCGTGTGGAGATGAATTTTAGTGGCAAATCTATTTCTGAGGGTTGAGTTGGCCTATTTGAGGTAAATATCTTGCATAACTTTGTGTGGGGAAACTACTCCTTATGATTTGCGATTGATTGTGTTATGTGAAAGTCGTGTACGCAAGGTGACGAGTGGGTACACGGGTTATACGTGGTATTTTGACCTTAGGCTACTCAAACTCCTTCCACTCTTTAATTGAATTGTCATATCATGTTCTAAATTCTCATAGTCAATCTACTCTTACTTGTGTTGGCCTATCCTTACATGCCTTAAATGATTTTGTTAACACTTGTTCTACATCTTACTTGATATTTTTCTCTTATCCTTTAGTTGAAGTTGTTGCCTCTTTCATTGTTATATGTTATCCAGTCCATGGTTGATTATCATTAGTTGAATTCATTGTTACATGTTGCTCTTCCATAGTTGATTTATCATTATTTGAAGTCATTGTTACATGGTATCTCTTTCATTGTTGATTATCCTTATTTGAAGTCATCGTTACATGCTATCTCTTCTATTGTGAGTTATTTTTATTTGATATCGTGCTTACATATTATCTTTCACATTGTTGAGTCATTGATGTTGAAGTTGTGAAAGCCGTTATCACATTGAGGCGAAGTGTTAATTATTGAGATTTCTTTCTTGTTGAGAAATTTACATTAATTTTTATTGTTGATATTCTTGTATACATTGTGGTTGAGCCATGGGCTATTGTTATGGAAACATTGATATTATTGATTATTGGCAAGTTGTGAGATATGTGCACTTGTGGTGCGAGTTATTATTGTAATGTGATACTGTTGTGCATGTGGTGGTATAAGGATATGGGTTAATGTGCATGCGACGACATATGGTGGGACTTATGTGCGTGTTTCTTCTAAGGGAATTACCTAAAGCCACACAGTGTCATAAGGTGGGCTAAAGTGCATGTAGTTATTTTGGAAAAAATATTTCAAAACTATTTAAATGTAAGGCTCACGCGGCGTATATGGAATGATTGTGATGAAATTGAGAAATGTGAATACGAGGCGGTACCTCGATTGTGATTCTTGTTATATATACAAGGAGGTACCTCGGTTGTGGTTCTTGTTGTATACGAGGCGGTACCTCGGTTGTGATTCTCGTTGTTCATCTCATGTTGGAAAAGAGTTATTGGTAGAATACTTCTTGTTGTTTTGTTCTTCTTGCCTTATCAACTTCTATCCGTATTTGACCATTGAGGTTCTCTTTAAATTTCTCCCCTTATGTTATCTCTATGCTTACATTTCTATCGTTAGTCTATGTTATTAACGTGTTTCATATCATTTATTTCTCTGTCTGCCTTTTCTTGTTATTATATTTTCATTCTGTTATTTATATCCTAGTATGTGCCTTGACAGGGCCTCCTCACTACTCTATCAAGGTTAGGCTTGATACTTACTAACACTATTGTGGTGTACTCATACTACACTTCTGCATATCTTTTTGTGTAGATCCAGGTACGTCTGCTCATGTTGGACGTTAGTGTTGATTGTAGCTGTCATTTGGAGACTTCAAGGTATACATGTTCACCGTCCGCATTCCTCGGAGTCACCTTTTGTTATCCTTATAGTATTTTTGTTTCCTTTATTAGGCAGTGTCGTAGTAAGTGGTGTGGAAAATTCTGCAGAAGCTTATGACTTTGTCTCACCAGGTTTTGGGAGTATCATAGTTGTGTTTCAGTTATCGAGATATTTATGAGAATTACGAGTTTATAGCATGACTTGGTCTTTATTTCTATCATAATCTCTCTTTTTTATGCTTACCTAGTCTTAGATACTAGGTGCTATCATGACATCCTAAGGAGGGAAAATTGGGGTCCTGACAAGGACCCCGAGGAGATACACACACACACACACACACATGAGATAGTCCTGAAGAATTCAAGACTACAACATGGTAGATCATCAAAGAGCATAGCATCAAATTAACATGATAATCACATGGGTTTAGAACGATAGATTGTTTCACATTAAGTATGCACAATTCTAGTAGTAGGATGGTGAGTCCACTTGAACAGGTTTAGTAAATTAGCACTGACATGATCAAATTCTAGTTACAGATGTGTCAGCAACCAAGATAGGATGCACGACTATCAAGCTCTAAGGACAATCAAGGGAACAACTTAGGTTGGGTTAGCAGATCATATATGGACCAATTTCAAAGATTCATTAGAGCTTAGTTTAGTTATATTCATAGACATACTCATATAGTGAAACTTATAGGTATGATCAAACAGTGATGAAGGTTAACAAAAACTCAATACAATGCCTTTCAATAGCCGCAAATTCACTAAAAACATATTGGAAGGGAGAAATCAACCCAATCAACTTAAACAAATATATTCCAATTAAGTGACTGCCATGTAGTTAACCTTAAGTATTCATATCCTATTTTCCTGCTTTGGTTTATCAAATAGATAAGCTTAAGTACATAATGCAAATCAACAAGTAACACTAAGTAAGGATCGGTAGAGTAAGCATGAGAACCATAGAAATAGCCGCCAAGGAAGTTTAAGGTCAAAACAGATGTACATAATCATTAAGGTTCTTTTTTAATCACACATTACATATTCATTAAGATTACAAAGTGGTCGATTAGTACTGATATAGTTTCAGATCATCAAGGGAAAAAGTACAAAAGCATAATGTCGATCATGAACTAATACATTATGATCAAAGATAATCAACTATAAACTAATAACAACACATCATGAACAAAGCTAATTAACAAAAGATAACAGAGTAGGCATAATTTCAACTAAACAGTTCAAGAAGAGCAAGGATCGAAGCTCACAGACCTTCCTTTGAGCAGCAAACCAATCAAGGATTTTGTTAGCCGTTTAGGAATCAAGAACTCGAACTCCGATCAATGTAGAGCTCGAAATTAGAAAGAAATCAGGAGCTAGTTAGAAAACCCTAGCATGGCTTTTACTGCTCATAACTAAAATTGATATTTCTTAGTTTTTCTAAGTGATCTCGCGTGTGTATCATGTGTTAGATCTTTTTAGGTGAGAGCATTGAAAACCACATTTAATTGTGCCTTCCATTCCTTAGGGTTTCACAGATTTAAACTCAGTTGTGGAGTGTGACAATTACCAAGTGATGCAAGCATAATCGAGTGGAAAAATCTGAGAGGCAGAGGGGATCAGTGGTAGTTTTTACCTGAGTGGAGAGCAATTGACCATTGAAAGAAACCCAACGGACAAAGCCTAGAAGCCCATAGGTCACTTCCTTTGACCTCTGGGTACATAATCCTTATGATGAAGATCTGAATGGGCTTCATGTACGCTCTGATTGATGGAGCATAAGCCAGGTTATAGGGATTTGAGGCTTCATCTTTAGTTTAGGGTTTTTGGATTTGTGCGTTTGAATCTTAATGTTGAAAAAAGAAAGGAGACAACATGATTCGCGGTGCAACAGGGACAAAAGAGATGATTCTGAGTGATTTCAAGTGACCTTGCATAAATTTGTGAAAGGTCTTTGGAGATTGATAGGCTAATGGCTTGACACAATAGAGAGGGAAAACAGAAATCAGGGCGGCCAGTCAAAGAAGGAATGAGTAGGTTTTTGGGGTCGTCTCTGAGTAAGAAACATGAGACTGAGTCTGGGCCTTTTGATTATTTGATCAACGGCCTTGATATTTTAGGGAGATGAGAATTATGGAAATGTTTTAATCCCTAAAAGGGCTGTCATTGGATCCCTCTAATATGAAGGCGGATCTAAGGTCTCAACAAAATTAAAGAAAAATAAGAAAATGGGATTAAACGTGAATCGTTGATGAGTTAGATCAATGTTCTAGATCCATTGTGCTTTCTCTGTGAGTGAGGGAAACATATGACGTGTAAAGATTAGATGGATTAGGGACAGGGACATAGATTTCCACAGTGGAAAGAGAAGGGGGACTCACACTATATCATATGGGATTGGGCATGTGTATTGGTGTCATGACCCCAAATCTAAACTAGTCGTGATGGCGCATATCGTGGAACTATGACAGCCAAGTTAACACTCAAATTGTAATTAATCATTCATGTATATCATTGCAAAAACTGATGATCCATAAAGGTTTTGTTAAATCATTTTAAAATAGATAAAGCTACACTGAATATTAAATAAAACGCCGAGATCCCAGAGTCACTGATCATGAGCATCTACAGAAAATATACAACTCTGGAAAATAAACCCTATAATAGTAAGCAGGAGAGAGCAGGGATGCGGACGCGTGCAGCTACTTCGCAGAATCTCCTAAAAATCTCTGGAACAGATACACAACTCACTTTGCCCTAGCACCTGGATTTGTTCACAAGGTACAGGGAGTAATGTGAGTACGCCAACTCAGCAGTAATGAAAATAAATCAGGTCTGAGCAGTAAGAAACACATAAAGTCAAATAATCATTTCACAATAAGCACAGTCGTTCTTCCAATAGTGTATACGTTAACTCATCATGCTTAAAAGCCGATTTCAATAAAAATCATTTTGGGAATATAATTTCCAAAGTTTCAACATAACTTCTAAGAAGTTCAGTGTAAAAATGAGTGAAAGTCGTAAAATCATAAGTAGCCCTCGGGCAGAACATGTATCAGAAACTGCCCCTCGGGCGTAACATCACTGAGAATCAGTCCCTCGGGAATACCTCACAGTCACTCATAATCAGCCCCTCGGGCAACCTCATACTCACTCATACCTCCCAATCACTCGTCACTCGGAACTCGGCGCTCAGTAGGTACCTATGCTCACTAGGGGTGTGTAAAGACTCTGGAGAGGCCCCTTCAGCCCAAGCGCTAATATCAAGCCACCTCGTGGCACATCATATCCTCACAATCAGGCCCTCAGCCGCACTCAATCAGCAACTCTCAAAAAGCCTCTCGGGCTATCAGCAAAATGGGGTACTCGACCCAAAAACATCATTTTATATCTCAAAATAGTGTAAATAAGGCTGAGTTTCGAAATTAGTTAAACATAATATGACTGAGTGTAAATCATAAGTCAACACAGTTAGGAAAGCAGTAAAAGCCCCCAAGGGGTCTAAATAGGTCGGCATAAGGCCCCAAACACAGCCCAAATATAACAATAGTCCGAAAACATGATTTAATATGTGATTTAAAAGTAAATACGCAACTCAATAGTTGCCAAAGGAAGGACCAAGTGCAAATCCCCAATCAGTGCACGCCACACACTCGTCATCCAGCATGTGCGCCATTCCAAAAATAGTGAGAAAATACAAAGTCCAGGGTTTCATACCCTCAAGACAATATTTACAGTCATTACTTACCTCAAACCGAGCCAAATACTAATCCGTGATGCTCTTGCCTCTCAAATCGGCTCCCGATTACTCCGAATCTAACAAAAACCAGATTAATATCATCAATATACGCTAAAGGAACAAAGCCCACTTGAAAATTATCAATTTTAACAAAAATTCCCGAAATTGGCCAAACCTGACCCTCGAGACCACGCCTCAAAATTTTATAAAAATCAAATCACAAGAATACTCATCCTTTCCCGAGTCTATGCATACGAAGAGCATCAAAATCGGACCTGAAATGGCCCCTCAAATCCCCATTTCAAAGTATGTAATTACAAGCCCTAATTATCCAATTTTGTACTAATTTCCCACAAATTTCACCACTAATCAGTCCATAAATCACACATAAACGAGTTTTTAAGTCTACCTCCACGCAGAACTCTCGATTTCCCTCTTGAAAAAACCTTCAAAAGCTTCAAATCCGTGCAACAATGGATGAAAAATGACCAAAATCCGCTAAGGGTCCTATTTAAATGTTCTGCCCAGGTATTTCCGCACCTGTGGACAATTTCTTACACCTCTGGATCCGCACCTGCGGTCCCAGGTGCGCACCTGCGAGAATCACTTAAAAGCCAATTTTTCGCACCTGCGATACTAATTCCGCACCTGCGACTCCGCAGGTGCGGTCTTCCTCCTGTCCACCCAAAATCTACATCTGCGGTCTCCTGTCCGCTTCTGTGGGCCCTCACCTGCGGTCCCCTATTCGTAGGTGCGGTTACACCAGCACTAGCAGCTTCAGTTGCGATTTTCCAACTTTAAATCCCTCGATGGCTATTTGAAATCATCCCGAGCCCCTCGGGACCCCAACCAAACATGCCAACACATCCCATTACCTTCTTCTAACTTATTCGAGCCTTCAAAACACCAAAAACAACGCAAAAACATCAAATTCACCTCGGATTCAAACCTATGAACTTTGAAACTTCTAAATTCCACCTAGGATGCTGAAACCATCCAAAACACTTCCGATTGACCTGAAAATTTGAACAAATATTCAAAATGACATTACGAACCTTCTGCAACTTATGGAATTCCATTTCGACCCCTATAGCCTATTTTCCACTGTTGACCGGAAATCGCCAAAAACTAACTTTCGCCAATTCAAGCCTACTTCTACACCGGACATCAAAACCACATTCCGAACACACTCCTAAGTCCTAAATAACTTAACAAAGCTATCCGAACCATAAAATATACATTTCGAGGTTGTTTACCAATAAGTCAACTTTCGGTTGACTTTTCTAACTATTGAACCAAGTTAAGAGACTAAGTGTCTCGTTTCTCTCCAAAAAATCGCTCCCGACCCGAGCCGACCAATCTAACACAACATAATGAAGCTGAACCACATATAATGAAGCAGAAACGGGGAAAACGGGGATATTACTCTCGGAACGACCGGCCTGGTCGTTACCTCCTCCCCCACTTAAACATACGTTCGTCCTCGAACGTGCCAAGAGTTGTTCTCCAACACCATCAAACTGTCACGTAACCTCACCATGCACATACCGGGGGTGATCTCACTCCACCTTATCCCAAATAGGTCCGATAACACAAATAAATGAAATTTCACATTTCGACATGACCCATAAACCTTAGAACCAAATTCCCACTTCTGAAATACTTTGCAAGATCAAAATTCCACAACTATAAACTGAATAAGTCTGAACACGTTGTATCAAGCCATACTCGTAACCTAAGATGCAATCACATAATATACTGCATGACTCAACACTCATGGCAATAACTCCTAATCACAATAACTGCTCAAAACAACCCAATACCGGTACATAACCTCTTATCAAGCAATGCCTGGCTCTACACTATCATATACTGCCAATGATGGAAGAAACACATTGGAACTAGCAACAATTTGTCCGATCAGAATCAATATCCTCACAAATATACTGCAACTAGATCCGGAAGTACCCATTCTAGGTCCGACGACCTCGTCTCATCTACCACAAACACTCTAGCAACATGACACATCAATATAATCCAACCCATAACATGTGCAACTCGTGCACCCAATAGCAACATCTCACGACTCAAATCAGAGAAAAGATTCACACGGGAGGACTATCCTACCATTAACAATTACCATCACAACCGCATGTTAAAAGCCTGGGACACATCGTAAAATCAGAACACACGCATCTGACACCAAGGATCATACTACTTAATCTCGCTACAACGCGTGATCCCTTCCAAACGCCGGTCCACATAAAATACTTCTAGCCACCTTTCTCAAAATCAATAACCATGTGCAATTCGACATCAAGTACTCCAAGTTCATTGTCATAACCACGGGGAAATCGGATGATACCATGCCACACGAATCGAAAAAGAACATAACCAATATGTCTCAATCCCACAATACCCAATTACTTACCTTACTCAAGTCTAGCTATGAAGCCCAATTAGAGCCGCACTATATGTTCCTATAACCAACGATCACAATTCCTCGCAACACCGAAGGGTAACTCATACATCACTCCAGAACATGAATAAACTTAATGACAATCGAATGATACATCCCTCAACAATAGAAATTCGGAGGTAACAATTCCGACCCGGTGCAGAACACACACTCATACTGGAATACCAATAACCCTAAATCAACTCTAGCCACCCACACAGATAGATAACTCACCGAAAGTTAACAATGACTGAATTATGGTACATACTAACATCTGACTAGCTTTGCTCGCATCTTCATAGTTCACTACCACAAAATAACATGTTTACGAGAACTCTCACTCTCGAAGTCATGAAGCGCACCAATTAATATATATGATCTCAACTCCACCGCTCGAATACATAGCACATCCCTAATACTCAATCATTCCACGAAGGATACCCCTAAAATTCTTCTGTGTCACCAAGAAACCTTGAATATTAACAGCTGATCCAAGAAGAGAGTGTTGCAATACCAACAAAGCACCCTAAACTCCACACATTGACTCTTCAGAAATATATACCCTCATCAAGCCACCCAACAGTGTTATCATCAACCTAGTCATCTAAAACTTCAAATGCTGCTTAAGAATTTTTGACCTTCCTTCCAGATTAAATCGTGACCTCACACATGCAAATCTCACTCTACACGACATACCGCATACACCATGCCATCCTATGATAAACATGAGAACTTCATAATCCCTTTCTGAGCCACAAGCAACTACGCACCCAACTGGTCAAGAACTTCTCATTTGATCCCATTTAGAAGCAAAATCACTATACATCACCTGCACCTCACACCAGTAGGAAATATGCATCTCTAGTCGTGGTAGAAACCATCAAGAATTATCCGAATCCCATTTGTACAACACCAAATCGTCAGGAATGAATCCTTCTAACTCAACCAAGCTATGCATGTCACCAAAACCCAAGAGCATTTCTAAGAAACACCTTTAAAAACTCATTACCTCATGATCACCCAAAGAACTAATCGTATCCCTTACCATGCTGATCCGACCTACTACCAAGTTGTCTTATTTATCATAGTTCCTTCTGACTTACCTGCGACCTGGTACTTCTCATTCCCATAATACCACAATTCTCAACCCAGAATCACCACACGAGACCCAAGCATAACACCATACCGTCTAAGGCTCGTAAGCCGCTGCATACTCTCTCCAATATCGCCAAAAGTACCACATTCAAAATACTTACCCTGAAGAACTTCCTACAAATCTAAAACCATTACCTTCACTTTCCTGATACTGATATGTAAAAATCCGTGATAATGTAGAAATGCCACACGTCTTGGCATCCTCCAAAGTCAATCTCAGTTCTAGCCAAATACACACCTTGAAGATTCTCAATTGTTACGTATAACCTTGAATCTGTCAGAAACATTCTTGAGAGTCATTCACTTTACGCAAATCTCAATTGCACTAATCAAGCAGACAAAACGACTTGGCCCCATTGGCATACCAACATACTAGGAAGTAATCCACACACTGGAAGCAACAAGAAACTCCATACACTACACCCACTACACCTTTTACGATTACAACTCAAGGCATTCCATGATTCTTATGCACCCATAAAGCATAACACAACCCCGATCCGAAATTTCCTTTATTCAAGTCATTCTCGATCTCAACCCCTTGATCACGCTCAACTATGTCTAATAAAATACTAAACGGGCATTTTAAATATAATCCGGGGTATTATGCCCAGAGTCGATCGCACAGGGAATTTACGTATCAATCAAGTCTTTAGAATACATAACTTTTACTCAATAAATTCTCTCAAGACTTTTTAATATAAATTGGTGATGTTTTACTAATTCTACTGACAATAATAATAACTAGCAATTACTAACAATGTATTGTAAATAATGATCATAAAGGTCTAAGGTTATGGTTTTCCCCGTTGGTGAACTTACTTCTCGGATACTTCATATAACTTGATTAGTTGTATCTATAAATCATGAACACTCTATCTACCAAAAAAAAAGCTCCCAAGTAATTATGATAATTTACTAGAACAACTCTCTCAAGTTACGCTAGCTAGATTGCATTACAGTTCACTTTAGATTGCACCTGAGGTATC
>ML341772.1:0-31144 GCA_005239505.1 Nicotiana paniculata
TAAAATCAATTGATTTATTGGGATTTTTATAGGACGATACGACGAGTAAAAATCACATGCTCATAGCACTCCCCTTGAATGTCTATTTAACAGATAATGTATCTCGTTAAAACCTTAATTAAAATAAAATTCAGTGAAAAAAAATTCTAGTGAAGGAAAAAGAGTACACATATCTAACAATACACCTTTTGTTCCCTCGTTAAAAACCATGCAAAGAAAACTCAGTGGGACAAAATCTTGTAAGGGAAAAAGAGTACAATGTGCATTAACTCTCCCTGCTGAGAGCGTCAATTCACATCTTTGAGCCTTCGCATTCCAATCTTGTGCACCATCTTCAAAAGATCGTTGGTAAAGATTTGATAAACAAATCAACAATATTAACTTGAATGAATATGTTGCACATTAAAATCATCATTCTTGAGAGATATGTAATGTCTTCATAAAATACTGTGGAATGGCCTTTTCAATATCTCTATAGAAACTCTCGCTATCATATTATCATGCCTATAGTTATAGCAAGATACATATGTGCACAAATTGCACTTAGGATTGTATATGCTTTAAGCGTTTTGAAATCCTTCAAGGATTGTCATATAAGTTAAGTCATATAAGCCATTTAAATAGACTTTAGATGCATATTAAGTTTTTATGTCACGCTAGACATCTAAGATAGATAAAAGTGATTGCACACACCATTGACTTTATACTTTCAAGTGTTTGAACTGCAGGTCAAAAACTATATGTCTTTCATATGATACAAATTCTATTCGAATTCTGTCTCTTTCATTTGGTGAATATTTTTGTGTCCGTATTCAACAGACTTAAAATCACCATCTATACTTAGCGCTATCATAGATGTCGTCGACGAACAATCATATCGGTTCCAACCTCCTTTTTTCATAAAGACATAATATAGAGATTTCTTCATTCATACTTTCAGGTACCTAAACCTCTCCTGAGATTTTATGAAGTGTTATGTCAAGTGATCTTCTTTTAGATCACTTGCCTCCTTATTATGATCATTTTGATAATTTGCTCATCTTCTTTATCAAGAATTTTATTGAAATCGATTTGTCTATATGCTTTAAGCGTGCCATAGACTTTGTCCTTATAAGACTTATTCTAATAGGAGCATTCGCAGTGAGAATATAGTTACTTTCTTTGGGTCCGCAAATGCGTCTGGCATGCTTTGCAATGTATTGCAGATGAATTATCTTTTTATGAATTTCAAGCTCATATTATCTCATTCGAGGATCTAGATGTGTAAATGATAATTCATTCAACGTAACTTTTTCTCAATTGTTTATCCCGTCTCCCCCTCATGTTAGAAAAACTAACTTGCGTCCTCAACTTTGGAAGTCCATCTTTGTGCGTTGTGGTGTTAATCAAAATATACACCGCACTTTAATAATAATAACATGAATTTATTTGGTTCCTGACCCTGAACCACTTGTGAGGGGAGAATGTGATATACTTTCGTATATGACGTATATCAAATTGATGCAGATAACAGTGTTCTCATAAGCAATAGTTTAGCTTTTAAGTGAAGGCACTCAATAAATCATCTTGCTAAACCAACTGTGATATAAACCAACTTATCAAGATAAACTATCTTGAATAAAAAATCTGGAATATGCTCAAAATTAAAATATTGAGCAAGTTATCTGGCAAACACCATGTTGCAAGTTAATAATAATCGCACATGTAACCATCTCATAGATGCATCTTATGTGGTATACATGGCAGGTGAATGAGCTCATATTCACCTTTGATATTTTCAGCATTCATGGGATTCAATCCCAATTTTAGTTGGTATATTAATTAATTAGAACAAGCAACATAAGAGAATTCATAAAGAACTTTCTAGTTCTTTAATACTTACCCTTGTGAATTCTCGTTTTATTTTTGCACATCATACTTAAATTGACATGGTTAAACCAATTATGCCAACCGAATAAATTATCAATATTGATAAACTTCAGGCTTATACCATGACACATGCAATTATCAATAAACTCCAAGTTTATTATGATATGAGTTTTTATATCAATAAACTTCTACTTTATTGTGGTTTTTTTTTTGTGTAGTGCAAATTGACGAATAAAGCGGGTAATTTTTTCACATACATATTACCCCGCTACAAGTTGTAATAATAGAAGATATTAAATATTTTCTTTATTTATAATTTCAATATAACCAACCGCTTTCGCAAATAGTTTAGAAACTAAATAAGTTTTTTTTGAGACTTACTACGACACAATACCTTATTGATAATCAATTGTGTTTCTTCAAAATAGTATAATTGGCTCTTCCAGAGTTCTCAATTAATTTTTGTACTACCACATATTCATCAACATCCATATGGTGAATATATCTTTCAAAGAGAAAGTTATACCATTATGGTCATGGTCAAAATTATATGCAAGATCTGTCTCTTGCATTACTGTTGTCTTTTAATAATCACATTGCCAAAGTATTTTGGCGTACAATAGATATGTGAGCAATGCTCATTTATGCCATAATAATGACATTATTTTCTTATTTCCTCTCAAACCTGCTTCTAGAGGTCTACCACTAATAACGTTTATATTCTTCCAATAATGAATATGTATTCGTTAATCACATTTGTCACATTCACATCATGAATGAACCAAAATCATCTATATGTGCTTTATAAAATCTCATGTCAAATCGATGACATATTACTTTCACAGAGTGAAGGATTACTTTGAGAATCCTTATTATTCTCATTACCACAATGATGACGATTATAATTTTGTCTATTATCACGTCCAAATCTATTGATACCTTCACGGTAATAATTTTATCTTCTTTCAGATTTACCACATACTGCTATCTTATTCTCTTAAGGGAATGAGAATGAAGCAAATTCAATGGGGCGAGTTTTTATTTCTTGTGCCCATAATCATACATGAATTTGATCATGGCAAGACATAATCTATTCGAGTTATAATCAAAATTTATTGTCTTTGCTTATATTTAAAATCAAATTATAGAATTTCAAGAATTTAAAAGAAAAAAATAAGGTAAAATATTGTATCAAGAATTTAATTATGAAGGAAGTTCATGGAACAACTCACAATCATAATAGTCAGTATTGCAAAGAAAAGTAAGGAGAGAGAATGCTTATTGATTTTGGGATGATTTACAATGGAATAGAAGCCCTTTATTTATAGGGAAAAAATGACTTAGCTACCAAATAACAAATCTTAAAGTCTCTCTAAAATATAGACATTCACCTTAAATACAATTATATTTATAGCACTTTCAATTTTCTGTTTTCGAGCGATAACTTCAGTAAGGCGACATCCACCAGTCTATGTTTTACATCCGAATGCTAAAAAACGGTTAAGAGAAGAGCAATACAATTTAAAAAGATGATTCCTTTCTCTCTTTATTCTTCGAATCTCTCGTTAGCTTACAAAAAAACAAGTCCAATTTGAAAATCCGAATATTTAATTAAAACAAAGCATTGTGATGGTCGCAACTGATGCGTTCATACGGAGATTTCTGCTTCCTACCCTGAATGTCAAAATGAAGCAGTCCAACTCGAGATTACTATTGGACTTTTTTCTCCATCTATCATTATAGATAACTAACAAACTCCAGAAGCTAGTCATGCAAGTCCACTACAAAAGCGTATATAGTCAAACATCTATATAACTGCCTTGTTTATTCCGAATATTATAGCGAAGTGTTGTTATATAGAACATATATTATAACATAAGGTGTGATATTCCTTACCTCCAAAGTCAAGCAACAAAAAGATGATAATGCAGAATAGTGACATTCACTTTGGAATGAAGAAAGTAGAGATGCACTAAATTGAGCTTCTCAAAAGGATAGTGAAGAAAAAAATTTCATATATAATTTCAAGAAACACCCCCCCCCCCCCCCNCACAATTACAATGGACTATACCCAAAACTTCACCAAAAAGAGTACACAGAGTTTCTCCATAATAGTCAAAGATTTAATTCTAACCCTCACT
This sequence comes from Nicotiana paniculata, assembly GCA_005239505.1. NCBI lineage: Eukaryota > Viridiplantae > Streptophyta > Magnoliopsida > Solanales > Solanaceae > Nicotiana > Nicotiana paniculata. Next base: position 4,011 of record ML341772.1, read on the forward strand.
CAGTTTCTATTGAAGCCAACTTATTGGCTATTGCTCTTTTGTTTTCCCCCCTTTCTTGCCAAAATCTTCTTTATTAATGTACATTCTACTAGAAATATACCCTTTCCCTTCTGTAACCATTTCCCATTTAGCCCATGCTTTCCAAAAACCAAAAGATTGAAATAGGAGAAAAACAAAACTTGCACGAAGGAAAGGTGTCGAGGTCATCTAGGCTGTGGTCGTGCAGGAAATGATCGCACTGGCCTTAGAGGAGGTGGTCGAGGAGCAGGACTACCGAGGTACATTGTTTGTGATCGGCTAACCATGTCAACCATAGATGGTGTCTGGTAAGCCTGTATCAGACTTGTACTATCAGTGGAATCACCACGAGCCGTTGCTCTCTGCCAAGAATGTGAACTTAGTCCTGACAATACATAAGCTCTACCAGATGTTTCATAAACGCGACGATTTGCCATCCTCTCTTGCATTTCCTTCAGCTCAGCATCCAGTGTAAGACATAGTTTGTCTCTAGCTTGAGCAGACACAGTTTCTGATAGTTGCTTTCGACAATGCTCAAGAACGGATACTGCAGCTGCTAAATCACCATTTTCAGCTGCAGCTCTTGCTTCTGCCATTGCTTCTGCTGATTGAAGTCGATTACGCTGCTTGTCAACTTCCATTGATACAACAAGTTGTCCAATTGTGTCGGGCCTCTCAATTTTGACATCACAAGCATGATCCAAGGTTACTAAATCTTTCGATATAGGGTCTTTATATGTACACTTAACTTTTACTAGGGTCATATCATTGCTTGACCGGTCAGCAGGAATATCAATCATGACCAAGAAATCTCTTTCTTCATCTGCATACAAATCACCAACTTTAACGGTGCCTCTTCTGTTATCAGATGTTAAGTTGGCATAGTAACTTCCAGATTTTATTGAACTGAGACGCAAAACAGGGTGAACGCATTCAACTTCCACATTCAACTCCTGGATCACCACGCTTAGAAGGCCGCCAATGCACTGAGCAAAAGCATCTTGAATAACACTCTCAGCTTCTATGAAGGAAAATGTTCCGCCTGAAGTTTCAGAGATTGAGTGCATTGAGACTGCGTCGTGGTCAGCACCAAAACCAAATGCATGCACTGGAATATGGAGACCTGAAGCTGCATTACGCTGCATGCAAACAGGAAGTAATGACTGGTAATTAATCTGTGTAGTAGCTCCACTAGGACTGTTAACAGTATACGTGTCTTGTCCATCAGACAACAATATTATGCTGCTAACTGGATTCTTCCACTTGCGATCTGTCATGATCTTGGCACTCTTCTTTAGGGCCTCGGCAATGTTTGTTCCGCCATTGGAACTGAGTGAATTCACAGCTTGTAGCGCTTCTTGCTTACCAGTATCACTCATCCGACGAAGAGGAAAGAGACGACGAGCAGTAGAAGAGAAGGCAATGACAGAAAGCCTGTCAGCAGGGCCAAGGTTTTGAATCACAAATCCCATTGCTCTCTTTAGCAAAGCAAGCTTGGTACCAGCCATGCTGCCACTAACATCAAGAACAGTAACAAGATCAACTGGAGCTCGGGAATTCTGACCTATAACTGGTATCTCATTCTGGTTTACCCCAGACTGCAGGAGGCCAACAGCGTGCGGGGCTTTGAGATGCACCAACACAGCAAAATTGTTGTGAGAAGCTGATTTTGAAACTGCGGAAATCTCTGGCCATATGTTCACTTCTATTGCCTCCGCGGAATGATGATTAGCCACGTCAGTTGATGAGCTTCTCAGGTTGAGGATGGGTTGGTGATCAACCACTTCATCATCATCAAAAACACCTGGTTCCACAACTTGAAAAAGTGTAGAAATGTTGCGATTAGTATCCAATCGAGCAGGAGGGAGCCGCCTTACAACAGTCATCCAGGCATCATCTTGAGGCCAATGTACATGTCCATTCCGAGACCTTGGGTGTGATATATCAGTAAGAGGACTCTGAAAGGGTATCTCTTTCCATTTTGCTCTACAAACCGGACAAATTTGGTTCCCATGCTTTACATTTGAAGTGATACAGTTGAAATGGAATGAATGTGAGCATTCTGCTGTAAAAATTGCATGACCTTGGCCTGGTTTCATGGTCATCAAACATATTGCACAAGTACTCTGCAATGTACAAAAACAAGTAAAGTATTAAAATCCCTTTCTATTTCGAAAGAACAATCTAACATGAACATGTCTTAAAGACTTCAAAAAATGGATGTCTGGGAACCCTTCCAAAAGCACACATTTATTCAATTCAATCATTAATCCAATTTCAGCCTACAAAAGAGGAGAGGGCAATGGCAATCCTCACCCTTTGAGCTAGATTTTGGGGTTGAGTTAGGCCCAAGGTATATTTATTACTTTCACATTCAAGTTTTACAACTCCAAGTTTTAAAGGGCAGCCCGGTGCACAAAACATCTCGCGTTCACACACCCAATGGGGGTGATGTAGGCGGCCCACCCTGATGGCGCATCAGTGACTGATTCACGGCTCGAACTTATAGGTCACACAGAGACAACTTGACCATTGCTCCAAGGCTGATTTCACGGCTCGAACCCGTGACCTATAGGTCATACGGAGACAATTGATCATTGATCCAAGGCTCCCCTTCTACAACTCCAAGTTTTGTTCATCAAATTTTGTCGCTATCTTTGGATTTATTGGTGACAAGCAATTCAATTTATTTGTAATTACCAGCAGTTCAACATCTTCAAAATTCTAGATCATGTTTTGCAGATATAGAGCCCCCAGAACAGTTGGGTCGCCGTGAACTGTTGGATAATTGTGAACCCTTCGATAATGGAGCGTAATATATATGTGAAAAAAAAATTTACTAAAATTCTATGTTGCGCGGACTCTCTAAAATGTTGCCGCACCCATGTCGGATCCTCCAAAAATACACTACTTTTGAAGAATCCAACACGCATCCGGCAACAACTTTGGAGAATCCAAGCAACATAGCTAAAATTTCAACTTATATTAGATATGAACACATAATTTTGAAGATACAATAAATTCAAGTAAAATTCTTGGATCCACCTAAGATGGCGACCTCTAAATTTTTAATTTTTTTTTTTTTTTTTTACACTTATTATGAGTTGTGTTCAGTTGACCTGCCACATCCCCACCAGTACAAGTACCAGAAAAAATTCATTTGTTTATGACAACAAAAACCAATAGTTACTCCACTTAAAACTTAGTAGGCCTATCTACAGAAGGCTACAGTTAAATTGCCATCACACAGCAAAGATTACTGTCATTGTAAAGTGCGGCCCCAAGTGGTCTGCATGTCAACCACATTATCAAGACTGCCGCATAAAAAGATTAAACTGATAATGCATACGCAATTACTGTCACAACTAATGGCTATATATAAGAATATATTACATGTGCAGAGTGGTCTACCATTCAATAAAGTCAATGTTTGAGTAGTCAAATATCAAAGCACAGTGGTGGACAATGGACATATACTAAAGTAAGAAAGCCAAATCAAACACTTAACTTTTTAAAAAAGTAGGCACAAACCTCTCGAGACAGCTAAATACAGTGTTTAAATAATCAAGAACCCCACTTATCAAAAGAAGTAGAAATCATTGTTGCAGCCATTAAAAAAAAAAACCAATCTTTTTTTTTTCAACTCTGCAATTACTTTACTTTGTTTTACTTAATACAGTCAAACTTCTTTATACCAACCTCATTTGTTCCGGAATGTTTTGGTTATTATAGCGAGGTATTGTTATAGAACACATATACTATAACATAGCATAAAAATTAGGTCCATAAATATAAAAGACTGTTATATAACAATATTTTTATAGAGAGGTCTGACGGTAGTCATATGAAAGCTCTCAATCAAGGGTTGTACAGGCTTTTTTTCTTGGACTATGGCATGAAAAGGGGTGATAAAAAAATGGCCAAATGAGTAATGTCATTTGTGTAAAAGACCAAAAGATAGTGCAGTTCTGACCAGAGAAAGCACTTTCTCAACCAAGAAGGGTAAGTAGAAAAAGGAATTACTCTTATTACACTGTTGTTTTTTCTTTTTACAATGAAACCAGTGGACCACTTAGGGGTCCTCTCATTTCACAGATACCTATCTATCTACTTTATCCCCACCCAACATGGAGAATCTGAAAACTACACATTAAAATACAACGATATCACCATCTTTCCACAAACACAACTAGGGACTATACTTTCTATATAGCAATCAGAAACACTTGAAAGTGGAAAGTTAAGGTAAGGTTATAGGGTCCTCCACATCTAAACCACATATCATAGAATTACCTTCTCAATTAATATTAATACAAAAGAAAAAAGCAAAGCAAAACCACTTATTGATTTCATTAAAAGACAAATAAGAAACTTAAAGAGTTGAAAATTAGCTTGGAGAAAGAAAAAGATAGCATCTTTTCTCTACTTTTAATTCACACTTTGTCATTGTTATCAACTTTTAATACTCAATAATATCATCTAAATACTATAACAATTAACCAAACATCAAGAAGATAATTTTTCAAGAAAAAACATTTTCAACATATAACATTTTTTCTCCCTTATCAAAATATTCAATTTTCACTTTTTTTTAAGATGGTGTTCAAACCAACTTGCATACACTTGGATTATTTGGCCGAGTAACTGCTGTCTCCTGGAGCACAGGACAAGTATCGAGTAACTCTCCACCAAGAATGACCCAATGATACGCATTCAGTTTTCATTCTTGAGAATCTAGTAATGGAGATTACTGTTAGATGAACAAGATACTAGCCTCAGCACCCCCCCCCCCCCCCCCCCCACCCAACCCCCCAAACCCACCCAAAAAAACAAAAAATAAGTGAAGACATCAAATATAAACAAGAAATTATCTACCCTGTCTAATTTTCTTAACAAAGAGTAATCCAAATAAACCAAAAAATGAAAAAGAAACATAAAGATTGAACCTTTTATTTTTACCTTGGAAGATTTGGAGCCATGTTTAGGCAAGCGAAGACCAGAGGAAGAGGGAGTTGGGGTAGAGGGCATATCAACATGGCAATCAGAATTCCTATGTGGGGTCGTCGGAGACAATGAAACAGCATCGGAAAATCTCCCGCCGGACGGCGCCACCGCCGGCGAGTCTTCAAGTGTCTTAGGTACATAAAGACACATATTCAAACCCAATGCTAGCTTTGCTTTCCTCCATTTACTCCCCATTTTTTTTCACTTCTTCTACGTAAAAAAGAACACAAGAATTGCAGCAACTAGCTCGTTGTGCACATATTACAAAAAAATATTCAATATTTATTGAATTAAAATGAAGTAAATGAGAGCAACATTCTTTGTAAAGAAGAGGGGAGCAGATCTCTAAGGTTGGCTTTGTTTATGATTTTACTTCTTGATTGTAGCGTTATCTTTGAACTACACGGTACCCAATAGCTTTTACAGTTCGGACAAAACAGTTTTTATATGCAACTAATGTTACGTATACGCATTATTATGGCCCATTAACCCCCACCCCCACCCCCCACACCACCCCCTCCTCACCTCTTTGATTTTTTGGCACATTCATTCCTTATGCAATTTTCTATTTTGGCCTTTTTTTCTTGTAATTTTAAAGATTTTATTTTTTATAATATTATAATATAACTTGTGAAATCACATCGGATTTGTCGTTGTTGTTATACATAATCATATTATATTATCTATTGTAACATATAACATGCTATATTTTCAAGATTACAAATCTCGTATTATAAGGAGACTTCACTATAAATATTTTTGGTGACCAGATAACATAAACAAATAAATTATATTATTGTTGTACATGATAAAATCTCACCATTTAAGAATTATCTTTTCTATCATGTTGATAAAAGAATCAATAACATGTAATTTTTTTATTTACAATAAGTATAAGTTTGTAATATATAGAAAAAAGCTTCTGGAATAATGTAAAAAAAATGGACTATTAGTATACAACTTAAATAATTTAATGTTTAAGACTTTTATCATATTAGGTTGCTTACAAGTTAACTTTATGATAAATATGATATGAATTGATAAAGTCATCATATGCTAACTTCAATCTTTTTTTGAGGATATAGAATATATTGGAATTCACTAAGATGATGCATTATTACTATTGGTTGAGAGTATAAAATAAAGAGGCTCTCATGAATATTGACTTTCTATCTTAATGAATTATTTTTTTGAGGACAAAGAAAGGGTAAAATTGGAAATTAGGGAGGAGAATGAGACCTTGGGATTGGTGGTTGTAGGAGTGGGTCAAAGTTTTGTTTTGACTTTTGCCTTTGTTGAGAAATTTTTGGACTTTGTAATATAGTCATGGGTTTTACAAACTCCACTACTTCATGTCTTCTCCTAAATTTTGTATTTGCTCTTAGTCTTAGGCTATAATTATTTTTCAATTTTTGACTTGGTACTGGATATTTGTTTTTGTGCTCGATTAATTCGTATTTGTATCGCATAAAAAATAAGTATTTCCTATCAGAACTGTTATCATTTTCAAGCTTTGAATTCGAGATTTCTAATTAAAGATATACAAGGCGTGTGAGGATATAATTTTTAAACAGGCATGGATTTCATTTCATTTGAAAAATATCGAGTCAAAGTTGGTATTTAATGCTTTCCTACAGTTCAAAATCAAAAGTGCATTTTTAGTTGCAAAATAGTCTATAGGAACACTAGTAATAATGGCAATTGGCAAACATAATAAAGTGAGATGCAATAGTCCCACTTTTTTCTTTATTTTGGCAAATCACATAACTCACTTCTTATATTGTTGAGAATTGTCAAATTTTGAGTAAGCAAAATACGGTTTATCATAATTTAAGTAAATGAAAATGACAGTTTTTTTGGCAGCTTAATGTTGATTTTGACTAGTAATAGAAAGAGACAATATCGTGTAATGACAAGAAGAGGTGTCTTATAGATTTCAATGTAGACAAATTCTTATTTGAGAAATTACGTACCAATTTGGATTAAGAAATGTTCAGTATTTTTCAAATCTTAGCAATTCAAAGAAGGAGACAATTAAAAAGGGAACCAAAAACAATAGACTGGTAGCTTTGGTTTCACCTTCAATATTTGGTGCACCATAAAGTGTCAATTAATGAAGTAGAAAAGAGATATATGAAGTTTATGTTGGTTGGGACTTTAATAGATGGAAGAATGGAGATGGAACAACCTCCAACTCAACTTATAATTATGTGGAAAACTCTATTTTGAGGCAATAGATATAGGCTTTTTTCAAGCCAAATAAATTAGGTGAGATTTCACATTATTTGGTTTAAAAACGTTCCAACTCCAGCTAGATATAATGAGAAATTGTAATTTTTTTTCTCAAGAGAAATGGATTATATCCCCTCCCTCCATAGCTCCACCCAGGGGCGGAGGTAGAGTTTGGCCGTCATGTTCATCTAAAACCAGTATTTTCGACGCGGAACGTAAATATATATATAAAAATTCATCAAAATTACAACAAATGTGTTTGACCAAAAATGAGTTAATCCTTAGTTAAACTAATTAATGATTTATTCGGGTGGGTCAATCCTAGTTAGAACTAATAGTTCTAGATCTATGACGAATAACGTAAACAACAGTATACCCAGAATGAGACGTGGACAATAAATATGATCAGATGTAATATTATGTAGAGAGAGCAAGCAATAAATAACATTAAATGGCAATAAATGTAAATAGAGGAGAAGATTCACCCAATATTAAAGAGGGTGAAGGATTCATTCATCTCACAATGATGAATGACACGAGTAAGATAGGATATTATGCCTTGGATCTGATGGAAATGACAATAGAATAGTTCACAAAAAGGTTGAATCTTGGTGAAAAGTAGTTCTTTGTATTTTCTCTCAAAGCTTATTCTTTTACAAGTGTTCTTATCATATGGAATCTTACATTCCTTTTTCCTCCTCTTTCTTTCTATTTATATGTGGATATTCCGAAAGAATCCTAAAAGTACAAACAGAGAGGATATTCAGTAGAATATTCCCTCTGTGGATCCCAATATAAAACTAGCCATTATTTCTAACTCTACTGCTCAACTTTGACCATGACTGGTTGTCGAGCTAGTCGACTCATGAGATTACTGGCCGACCATGATCATGCCACTCTTAACAATTTTCAAGTTGCTCTCCTCGTCCAATTCTGTACGACTTGATCCTCAATCTGATTTTGACTCATACAGTTAGTCCATCCGCTTAGCGAGCTCGTCATTTGGTTGACCTCGCTGAGCGGACGTCGACGGTCGCGCTTGGGAAATTCAGATAGAGGAGATTGAGTGGGAAGGAGTTTGTACGGGATGGAAAAGTGGCGCTTCAAGAACCACAACTCGTTGTGACGTCAGCCTAGGGTGACATCATTGTTGTAGGCATCATCATGACGCGTCTTCCCAACCTGTGCCTTTGTCGTTTCGATTCCCATGCAACTGACAATTGGCATTCTTGATTCGGGTGCTTGTTCTCTTATAAATACCAGTGGAGATCCCCTTAAGCCAAATTTTACATTCTCCCATTCCCTGAGCTTTTGCTTTTCATCACTCTCTTCTCCTTCTTGCGTTTTTATTTCAGTTTGCTTCTGGATTTTGCATTCTCTGGTTTGATCTATTTCTGCAATTCCTTCCTCTCCTTGAAACCATATTCTCAATACTTTCAACTAACCGAAGATGGAAACCACCTCCCATATCTCTGACGTTTCGTGTAAACCAATACCGCTTTAAGTGAGGATACCTCCTCGTGAAGACGAAATTATTGCCGTTGTCGATGACAACAACTTTCTAACCGTGGACGAGATTATTCCTCGTAACGATAAAGCCAGGTTGGATTTCTCAAAATCGGCGATGGAAGAACCTGAGTCCGTACTCTCCGAACTGGATGAGGTCGGCGTGGCCTAACTAAGGGCCAAATACAGTATTCCCGCCCACATCGACCTAGTTCTGTCCGGTAACGACGTGGTTCAAGTCCATCGACCCAAGTATTACGCCTTCTATGCATAACCGCTCCGAGTAGTATAATCTCTTCCCCTTCCTCCAATAGCGGAGGAGTTCTGCCGGTATTACCAGGTCTGCCCAGCCCAGCTCTCTCCGTATATCTATAAACTTTTCCTGATTCTGGCTAAGTACGCTGAGCTAGCCAACCGTGGAGTTTCACTTCGTCACCTGCGACACCTCTTCACATCAAACTTTCTCAGAGGCACAGTGTTGCATCTTCGCCATCGTGGGACCAAAGGATTGGTCGTGAAGATGAACGACAGAGCCAACTGTTGTTTCAGTTTTCACTTCTTTTACGTCAAAACTGAGCACGTGGTGATGAATCCCAGCGGATTCCCCGAAGTGTGGATATTTGCTCGTAAGTACATCTTTCAACCGATCTCTTATCTCATTTAGTTTCATTTTGTCTTGTCGACGACCTCGCTGATATTCTTCTTCTTTTGTGCAGCTGAAAGGGATCCCCCCATGTTAGTCGCCCACATTAGAGACTGGGTAAGCCAGATTTTGCCCTGCATGGTGGGGGTTCGCGAGTGGTCGTCATTCCACAAGAAATTCGGTCGCAGGCCTTCTGCAACTGGTGAGTCTTCTATTTGGCCTTTGATGGTTCTGTGTTAATCATGATTTCTCCTCTTTTTATTTTGAACTGAATTTCTTTGTATCAAGTCGGAGGCCTTGAATGAAGAAGAAATCCCTTACCCGCACCTTTCGCCAGTCAAGTGCTTCCAAAGGGTCGTTGCTCGATACGGTCGTAGGCGAGCCTAATCGGACAGTGGCTCCTTATCTAACTCCTGTTGCACGTAAACATAGCCGCCGTACAACAGCTCCATCGACGGGGATTTCCACTCCTCCTATTTTGCACTTCGTGAACGATTCATCGCCAAGCGAAGAGGAAGTAGCTCCATTGATAAAGAGGCGGATGATAGATTTTAGCGGTGAGGTGGCAAAAATCGAGGGGTTAATAATGGGTCGTTCGACCAGGCTTCAGCTGTGTCTGAGGATAGCGTGTCCTTGGACGCTGAGATTCAGACCCCTTCGGAAAACGTGAACATTACTGGCCTGCCTGAGGCCGTTGGGGGAAGAGATGAGTGGACCGAGGAGGTTGAGGTCATGCCGTCGAGTGATCCGTCACCATCGGGGCACACCAATGTCCCTTCTTCTGCCGAGGTGAGGGGGAAGAACGTATCCGTATATGGTTATGAATCTGGTTCCGACATTGACCCGGAAGAGGTCAGGATGTACAATTAAGGATTTACCTCGGTGGAGGTGAGGATGGAGTGGACCGCCCGCAGCATAATCATCCCCCTCAACCTAGATCTGTTGAAGCACTCGGAGAGCGTAGTCCCTGACTTGGGTCCGCTGTGTTCTTGTGCCGAGTCGTCGATGTTGCAGTCACTAGACGACGACGCCCTTTAGTTGGGCATATCGGGGATGACCCTGCAGGTAAGTATTCTGGTTACTGCTCTTTGTATCTTCTCTTTTTCTCCTTTATTTTCACTAACTCTTTTCTCCTGTTTTCTCTTTGCTAGACCCTCATTTTGGAGATCGAGTGCACCCGTCGAGAAGAGAGGAGAAGGGCTATTTTCAAGAAAATGGAATTGAAGTACCATGAGTATCTCTCCAAGCATCATGCACTATGTCTTCTTCTCGGCACAAATGGTAGCTTCCAGTCTCTTAGAGACGAGTTGAAGCAAAAGGACGAAGAGCTTGTGAGGGTTATTCGAAGGTGCAGCGATCTCGAGGGGTCTCTTAGGGCCAAGGAGGACGAGCTCGAGGTGAGTAGGGGGTTGCGGTAGAATGCGTAGATCTTCAGACCAAATTGGCATCCCTGTGGGCGGAGCTTGATCAAAGCTCGACCCAATTCAATGCCCTAAACGACGAGCTGGTTGAGGCGACGAAAAAATTAGGCAAGGTTGATAAAGCCAGGAAGGCAACTTTGGCCAAAGTGGCACCGATGAAGGAGGTCGTTCGTGTCCTTTAATCCGAACAAGAGCGTGAGGTTGAGGCGGCCACACTTAGGGAGGCCCGGCTCGATGAGGAGATTGGCGGACTTGAAGGGGAGATCTCCGATCTCAATGATAAGGTTGCTATTCTTGAGGCCGAGAAGGTGTAGTTGTTGGCTCGACCGTCCTCCTCTCATACTTTCTCCTTTCCTGACGTGCCGCGGGATTCATATGAAAATTGGATCCATGCTGAGGCCCAGTTGGATATCTTTAGAGATTTGATGGCGGCTAACAAGGTCAAGGAGGTTGAGTTTGACGGTGCTCGTGCTAAGGCGTGTGAAGCTCGAGTTTCCTGTGGCTTCGACCATGCTACACCGAGGGCGGATAGTGGCGAGGACGAGCTGAACGGGATTGAGCAGGACGCTTGGTACGATGACGAGTATCCAGACGGTGGAGAGGCCGATGGCGATGAAGGTGGGGACGGCGTGGAGTAGTACCTTGTACTTAGTTTTTGTCCTCTTTTTTTTTGTGGGCGTCTTTTTGGCCCCTTGTAATATATATTTTGGAATGGAATGATTACAACTTTTCATTGTACGTTATCAGATATTTTACTTTTTTCGAACATTTTTCTTCAAATGATTGTTTTAGAAGAAATGTGTCGGTATGTGCTACCTCGAACATGGTCGAGTACACCGTTGATTGAATTTGGGTGAACTCCCATATCACCGTAATCAACTCAAACGGAAACTTAAGTTAGGTTGAGCATGAGTTGAATTCGAGTGTAGTCGAATGTGATTCTTTACGAGGTTGATGTGCGGAACATTCAAGCGAGGTTGAATGTTACACGCATTAAATTTGAATGACGTTGGATATGAGTTAATTCGAGCGAGGTCAAAATTTGATCGTATTTAATTCGAATGAGGTCGAATGCGAGTTGATTCAAGCGAGGTCGAATGTTATTCGTGATTAATTCGAACGAGGTCGAAAGCGAGTTGATTCGAGCGAGGTCAAATGCTACTCGTAATTAATTCGAACGAGGTTGAACGCGAGTTGATTCGAGCGAGGTCGAATGTTAACTCGTGATTAATTCGAACGAGGTCGAATGCGAGTTGATTCGAGCGAGGTCGAATGTTACTCGTAATTAATTTGAACGAGGTCGAATGCGAGTTGATTCGAGCGAGGTCGAATGTTACTCGTGATTAATTCGAACGAGGTCAAATGCGAGTTGATTCGAGCGAGGTCGAATATTACTCGTAATTAATTCGAACGAGGTCGAATGCGAGTTGATTCGAGCGAGGTTGAATGTTACTCGTAATTAATTCGAACAAGGTCAAATGCGAGTTGATTCGAGTGAGGTCGAATGTTACTCGTAATTAATTTGAACGAGGTCGAATGCGAGTTGATTCGAGCGAGGTCGAATGTTACTCGTGATTAATTCGAACAAGGTCGAATGCAGTTGACTCGAGCGAGATCGAATTTTACTCGTGATTAATTCAAACGAGGTCGAATGCGAGTATGGATTGTTGTAATGTTTAAACTTGGTGGAGACATGTGAACATAGTGTGTTTGTATACTTTTCTTTGCTTATACATACATTGGATAAGTTTATATGTTTTTTCTATGCTTATACATACATTGTAGAAGTCTCATCCTATCTAGTCCCTTCATTGGTCGACCTGGAGAAGAATTTGAGAGGCCGAACGATGAACTTGTAGTTAAATTTGAGATGCTCTCTCCGTCGCCTCGTTAAAAACCTCTCTGAGAAAACCCAATTGGGACAAAACCCAGGTGAGGGAAAAAGAGTACGACTCGGAGAACATTTGTCCTTAGAAGTTGAAGTATTTGATATGGGTGACATTCCAATTGTTTGGTAGTAACTTTCCTTTCATTTTTTCCAGTTGGAACGACCCTTTGCTTGCTGCCGCCGTGATTTTGTATGGGCCATCCCAATTGGTCCCCAATTTTCCTTCCCGTAAATCCTTGCTCGCCTGTGTTTTGGCTTTGAGTACATAGTCCCCGAATTTGAGCAGCTTGGCCTTGTTTTTTTTGTTATAGTACCGCTCTGCCTGTTGTTTTTGGGCTACCATTCTTACGTAAGCCATGTCTCTTCGTTCTTCGGCCTCGTCGAGGTCTTGCTTTCTGCTTTCATCGTTGCTTGTCCCACTCTCATTTGAATATATTAGACTCGGTTCTCCGACCTCGACCCGTATCATTGTGTCAGTCCCATAGACTAGTGAGTACGGTGTTTCTCCTATGCTTGCCTTTGGAGTAGTACGGTATGCCCATAGCACTTCCGACAGCAACTCCGGCCACAACCCCTTGGTGTTCTCGAGCTTCTTCTTCTTCATGATATTTAATATCGACTTGTTGGAGGATTCCGCTTATCCGTTGCCTACGCGGTGATATGGCGTGGAGAGTATTCTTTTGATGTGCCATTTTTCGAAGAACTCGGCGACCTTCTTTCCCGTGAATTGGGTCCGTTGTCGCAGCTGGTTTCTTTGGGAATGCCGAAGCGGCACAGGATGTTTCTACATATAAAGGCGATCACTTCTTGATCGCGTACTTGAGCGAATGCACCTGCTTCCACCCACTTAGAAAAATAGTCAGTTAATACTAAAAGAAATCGCACATTACCTCGTCTTGCGAGGAGGGGGCCGACGATATCCATTCCCCATTTGATGAAGGGGCAGCGCGAGGTGAATAAGTGGAGGTGCTCGCCCGCTTGGTGGATCACAGGGCGTATTTTTGGCATGGTTCGTATTTTTTAACAAAGTCAGCAACTTTCTTTTTCATTGTGGGCCAGTAGTAACCTGCTCGGATGAGGCATCTGACTAGAGCTCGATTGTCGGTGTGAGCCCCGCAGTGACCTTCATGGACCTCTTCTAGGACGCGCTGTGTCTGGTTTGGTCCTAAGCATTTTGCTAGAGGGCCGCTATACGTCCTTTTGTATAGGTCGTTATTGATGATGCTACACCTGGCTGCTTGCATTCGAAGTTTTTCGGCTTTTTTTTGTCGTTTGGAAGCACATCGTCCTATATTTATACAATGATACGATTGCGCCAGTCCCAAGTTAGGTTAATAGTGCGTACCTCGATTTGGTCGATTGACGAGTGGAGGAGAGTAACCATGTTCCCTTCTCTGGTTATGCTTTTAGCGGTCGTTATCAGTTTGGCGAGGTCGTCCACCTCGATGTTCTGCGCTCGAGATATTTGATCGAGCTGGCATTCGTCGAACTTGGGTAGCAGTTTGCAGATCTCGGCTTGGTATTTTTATGGCCTTTGTTTCTTGATTTGGAAATTCATTGACGACGAGTTGTGAGTCACATCGTAGGACTCATCGTGCTCCGTACTTGAGTGACAACTTTAACCCTGCAATCACGCCTCATACTCGGCCTCATTGTTACTCATATCATGGCACCGTATGGACTGGCAAATTATGTCGCCTGGACCTCAAGTATGAGTCCCAGTCCAGATCCTGACGCATTAGAGGCGTCATCGGTGTACAGAATCCATATGTCATGTATCTTGGGGGAAGTAGTGGAGGCTTCCCTTTCGACTTCGGGCATTATTTTTGCGCTGAAGTCGGAGATGAGTCGGCAAGTACTTGCAACTTTATCGCCATTCGCGGCTGATAGGTTATATCATGCTCGCTCAATTCTATGGCCTATTTGGCCAACCTACCCGACAACTCAAGTTTGTGCAGGATACTCCTTAGAGGAAAGGTCGTGACCACTGAGATGCGGGTGGCACTGGAAATAAGGTCTAAGCTTTCGTGAAACTACGACCAAGGCTAGGGCTAGCTTCTCGAGGTGGGGGTACCTCGTTTCAACATCGACCAAAGTCTTTCTAATATAGTAGATTGGAGATTGCGTACCTTTATTTTCTCGGACCAGGACTACACTTACTGCAACGTCGGACATGACTAGGTAGATGAGGAGGCGTTCTCCAGGTTCCGCCTTAGCTAGTAGCAGGGGCGAAGACAGGTATGCCTTTAGCTCATTTAAGGCATTGACGCACTTAGAACTCCATTGGAGTCCATTATCTCTTTTGAGTACGCCAAAAAATTTGTGGCATCTATCAGAGGACCGTGAGATGAACCTCGACAGGGCGGCTATTCGGCTGGTCAGCTTCTATGCTTCTTGTTGGTCAAGTTCTCTGGTATTCCCTCTGTATCCTTGATTTGGTCGGGATTGACCTCAATGTCTCGTTGTGATACTAAGAAGCTCAGGAACTTTCCCGAGGTTACACCGAAGGCACATTTCTCGGGGTTCAACTTCATGTTGTACCGCTTATGTATGTCAAAGGCTTCCCTCAAGTGGTAAATGTGGTCTTACTTTCTTTTCGACTTGACCACCATGTCGTCTATATACTCTTCCATGGTTTTGCTGAGATGCTCTTTGAACATTTTGGTTACCAGCCTCTAGTATGTCGCCCCTGCGTTTTTCAACCCGAATGACATAACTCTGCAGAAGTACGTCCCTTGGTGGGTGATGAAAGTAGTTTTTTCTTGGTCTTCTTCCTCCATGAGTATCTGGTTTTAACCTGAATATGCATCAAGGAAATGTAATAGCTCGTGCTCGGCCGTTGCATCGATGAGTTGGTCAATATGGGGCAGTGGGAATGAGTCTTTCGGGCATGCTTTGTCCAGATCTGTGAAATCTACGCTCATCCGCGACCCATTGGGGGTATTTTGACTCTCTGATAGAGCCATTTTCAAGCAGTTTTTCCACCTCTTCGCTGACAACGTCATTTATCGCGGGTTTGAACTTTATTGTAGCTTGTCGTACTAGGGGGTAGAATGGGTCGACATTCAATTTATGTGTTTCTATTTCCTTCGGTATGCCCGACATATCTGCATGAGAAAAAGCAAACAAGTCCGCATTGTTAGCTAAAAATCGACAAAATTTCCTTGATTCTTGGAGTTTATGGACGATATAGGCCTTTTTGCTGTGGTCTCTTTTATCGAGTTGCACAGGGTCGAGGTCTTCCACATTGACTCTATAGCCTCCACGACCTCAGGGTCCTTGATGACATCTTTCCCTTCATTACCATCCTTCCTCGACCTCTTTGATTGTTATGCTTTTGCGCCTTTGACCTTTAATTTTTGAGTGTGTGTGCAGTCTTGGGCGATGCGGTAGCATTCTTGGGCCGTGCGTTGCTTGTCACAGATGCTGAATACTCCCCACGGGGTGGGAAACTTGACGACCTAATATAAGTTGGAGGGGATGGCCCTCATGGCGTGTATCCAAGGCCGCCCTATGATGGAGTTGTACGTCGTGTCTTGATCCATAATGTGGAATGTATTTTCCAAAGTGATACCATCGGCCAGAACGGGTAGCTTGATTTCTCTGGATATCCGCTTAATTGCATTGTTAAAACCTGTTAGTGTAATGCAATGTGGCACTATTCTATCTTCGAGCCTCATTTGTGCGAGGACTCGAGGGTGGATAATGCACGTGCCGCTTTTGTCGTCGACCATAATGCGTTTTATATTTGTAACTAAAATGCATAAAGTAATAACAAGAGCGTCATAGTGAGGAAAAGTCAAACTGTGGGTATCCGACTCGTCAAAGATGATACTTTCTTCGAGGTATTCATACCGTTCATGGGTGATTGATCATTTCATCTTATGGGTGGTTGTGAACTTCATGTTATTTATCGATGCGTCGTCGCCTCCACTGATGATCATTTGGATGGTGCGGGCTGGGGAGGATGGCTTCGGCAGGCCTTGATGATGTTCGCGTCCTCGAGCAAAATTTGCCCTTCCTCGGTCGCTCACCAGTTCTCTTAAATACCCTTGGTGGAGCATGTCCACGACCTCTTGCCTTAAAGCGATGCAGTCCTCGGTCTTGTGACCTCGTTCCTGGTGGAATTCGAAGAGGGCATTCTACTTTCTAGAATTTGGGTCGGACTTCATCTTTTGTGGCCATTTCACCTTTGATCCGAGCTTCTCCAGGGCGTGGACTATTTCTGAAGGCAAAAAACAGAAATTGTAAGCAGATAGCAATGGATACCTCTTTCGTTTTGGTGAGTCCCTGTCTGTGGCCTGGATGGTCCGTCTCCATGATGGGGAGTGGTATGACGGCAGTTCTCACATACGGTTGGTGTGTTTCACAGTTAGGGTGCGGGCCCGCATGGTCTCTTCTATTATCGTTTCTGCGGTCTTTCCTTGACCCCATTTGGATCGAGGTCAACCGTTGGGTTGGTCCGTTGAGTTCGTCCTCGTCAGTTCTTACCTCGGCACAATAGGCATTATATATCTCATCCCAAGTGGTAGGGGTATTTCATGAGCGGCTTAACAATTTTCTTGTTGCCCGCGAACCGCTCTTGTTTAGCCTATTTTGGAAAGTTGTCACCGCCATTTCTTCCGATACATTTGGAAGATTCATTCTCACACGGTTGAATCGGGCAACGAAGTCTTTGAGTCCCTCACTGGGTGACTGTTTAATGGAGAATATTTCGTTTACCCTTGCCTCTGCTTGCTTAGCCTCGGTACAGGCAGTGAGAAACTTATCAAAAATTTCCTCAAATATTTCTATGGACCGCGCGAGTAATTGTGGGTACCATGCCAGCGCTCCCCCGGTTAGGGTTTCACCAAATATTTTCAGCAGTATGGATGATACTTGTTCTTTGGCGAGGTTGTTGTCTTTCACTGCAGCGACATAGTGGGTCACGTGATCCTCAGGGTCCGTCGTACTGTCATATATCTTCAAGTACAACGACATTTTGAATGTTTTAGGTATGGCATATGGTGCAGCCTCGTCATTATATGGTTGTTCCACGAACTGGCCGGCGTCCCGTTTTGGTAAAAGCTTTGGGGGAGCTCGGTATTTTGTCTACCCTTTCTTGGTGTTCCTTTATTTGGTCACGGAGCGCTTTGTTCTCGTTCTCTATCTCCTCCATCTTCCTTAGAATGGTTGTGAGGGTGTTATTACCTGCATCATTAACGATGTGAGTAATACCTGTTACAGGAAGAGGGGCGTGCTGCTCATCAGCCGCTGGTGTGATTCCAACTCGTGCGTCCTCCTTGCTCGTCCTTTGGGAGGGTTTGTCGAGTATGCTAGTTAGTGTACTTGTTAACCACACTTCTAATAGATTTTTCACTGCTGGTGATGCCTCTTCCGCTGTGGACATAGAGGCCCCTTTTCCACGTGAGGTTGTGACACTGCCATGAGTGAGGGTGAACTACTTCGTTTAGGGGAAGCGTTTGGTGTCATGTTCTCCTCGTTTGTTTCATTAACCTCATTGATGGTGTCTAGGAGGTTGGCAGTAAGGCCGGCCACTACTTACATTTTTTCCTCTCCATTACCTGCCATATTAGACTATGCACGCGGGAAAAGATAAGATTTTGTGTTGTGTTATTTTTTTATTTTTTAGATCTAGAAAAACTAAGACTTTGAATAGGAAGTCCCATAGACGGCACCAAATTGTTTCACCAAAAAATGAGTTGTACTTGGTTAAACTAATTAATGATTTATTCGGGTGGGTCAATCCTAGTTAGAGCTAATAGTTCTAGATCTATGGAGAATAACGTAAACAACAATATGCTCAGAATGAGATGTGGACAATAAATGTGATCAAATATAATATTATGTAAAGAGAGAAACCATAAATAATATTAAATGGCAATATATATAAATAGAGGGGAAGATTCACCCAATATTGAAGAGGGTGAAGGATTCCTTCATTTGACAATGATGAATGGCACGAGTAAGATAGGATATTATGCACTTTCTTGGATCTGATGGAAATGACAAAGTTCACAAAAAGATTGAATCTTGGTGAAAAGTAGTTCTTTGTATTTTCTCTCAAAGCTTATCATTTTACAAGTGTTCTTATAATATGGAATCTTACATTCCTTTTTCCTCCTCTTTCTTTCTATTTATATGGGATATTTTCAAAAAATCCTAAAAGTACAAACAGAGAGGATATTCGGTAGAATATTCCCTCTGTGGATCCCAATATAAAACTAGTCGTTATTTCAGCTCTACTGCTCGACTTCGACCATGACTGGTTGTCGAGCTATTCGACTCATGAGATTACTGGTCGACCACGCCACTCTTAACAATTTGCAAGTTGCTCTCCTCGTCCAATTCTGCATGACTTGATCCTCAATCTGATTTTGACCCATACAAAATGGTAGGTCTAAACCCATAATTTTAAAAATATAATGGGTTCAATACTAAAAAACTTAAATGTTGAACCCATAAAATCTAAATCCTGAATCGGATTTTGGCTCCATCTATATATTGCCAATGCACAATAAAATATGTTTTGAACCATAGTTTATATCGGAATCACTGTTACTCTACACGCAAAAGGCTAAATTATCTTTAAGTCGTATAGAAATATCGTAGACTGATGACCACTTAGGAATTATTGAACCACTGACTTCTATTTTGTTGCGTATACTGGGAAAGCGATAAGAGATACAATATCCTAGTTGTGCCTCAGTCCGCTTGATTTCTGCGACAAGAGTGATTACAAAATTTTTAGTTTAAAGTACTTTTCTCATTAGAGATGTTATATTTTGTATTAAAAATAAATTCTGCAACATAAAAACAGAAATGCAGACGAAGAACAAAATCTGAGCCTAATGTATCCTTATAAGGAATTTAATTCCCTCCTAGTACTCGAGGTTTAGGATTATTTTTTCTCAGAATATAACGGACTAACCACACTTATGTAGCGTAACTTCAAGCATCAGAGAACAACGAACACAAATGGCGGAAACCAATCACAGCTACTACATTTTTGTAAGAAAACAATGCAGAAACAAAGAAGATATTTTAAAATTTTCGTAAGGAAAATCCGAGGGAATAGATAAATATTTATAGCCAAAATTTTGGGTTGAATGAAGAGGTGCAACTCAAAAGTTGCAATCTTTCTAGTGATCTTTCGCGAAATGGCTATTTTCGCAAAATATAACGGAAAAATAAGACAGAGGGGAAATCAAATTACTATTATGAACGGCCAGATATAAAACGTTAATAAGATATTTAATTAACTGTTATTGTTTGAATTGAATTATTTCTTGTATTTTTAGGAAACCCATAATCCCTATAGATATAAGAGAACACATTGTCCTAATAGATATGAGAAAGGAAAAGTTATTGTTCTTGTCAAATTGGGAAACTTTTCTCTTATATGTTTGGGACTTTTTGGGATATATATAGGGGTTGTAGTTGGGGATTCTAGAGATTGTACTGTGCTTTTTTTCTCATTCATAGTGAAAAACTCTCTCTGCTTTGCCCCGAGGATTAGGCTTAGCCAAACCTCGTTAAATCTTTGTGTTGATTTTTCTTCTCTATTTATTTTGTGTGTGATTGTGTGCTAGTTAACCCACGATATTCCGCAACAATTGGTATCATGGCAAGATTTGGGTTTCTACATATAATATAGGGTTAAGAAGTCTTCATCATCTTCAAAAAAGTACAAAGTAGAGAAATTTGATAGGGGTTCTAGTTTCAGTCTGTGGAAGATTAGGATAAAATCATCCCTGCTGTTATAAGGGTTATGGAAGGAAATTGATGATGATTTTCCTGAAGAGATGATAGAGACAGAGAAGGCAAACCTGAAGGAGAGGGCATTGAGTGCGATCTTCATGAGCGTTACAGATAGCGTTCTTCGGGAAATTGCTGAAGAAACTTCTGTAGCAATGGCATGGAAGAAGCTGGAAGATCTGTATTCTAAGAAATCGCTGACAAACCACTTCTACCTAAAAAAGAGGTTATACAATCTCCGCATGAACGAAGCTACACATGTTAAAACTCACATTGATGAGTTTTATTCAATTATAGTTTACGTGAAGAATGTGGATATCAAAATTGAGAGTGGGGATCATGCTTTGATTGTGTTATATTATTTACCACCGTCTTATGATACTTTTACCGATACATTGTTATATGGGAAAGACAATATTTCACTGGAAGATGTTAGTAATACACTAAAATCTAAAGAGTTGAAAAATAGCTTTCCAGACAGCAGAACTGAGGGAGAGGGTCTTTTGATTAGAGGAAGAACACAACAAAAGGAATTTAACATGAAAAGGTCAACCGCCAGATCAAAGTCTAGAGCAAGCAAGCAAAACTTTTATGAGTGCGGGGATCAAGGTCGCTACAAGAGAGGTTTTCTTAAGCTGAAGGAGAAAAGAGGGAAGCAGAAAATAGATAATTCGGCAAATATTGTTGACACTGGCCATAATTTTGATGATAGTGAATATGTAGGGGAAATCTCTGTTGTGAGTTCTAGTCATGGGCATAATTCTTTGGTTCTTGATTCTGGTGCTATTTTCCTCATGTGTCCACACAAAAATTGATTTGCAACTTACAAGCAAATGAGTGGGATTGTCTACATGGGAGATGATAATCCATTACCAGTAGAGGGGATTGGTACCATCAAATTGATAATGTTCGATGGAGTTACTAGAAACTTTGAGTGTTGGCATGTTCCTCGGATAAAAAGAAATTTGATTTTTGTTTCGAGTTTGGATGATCAAGGGTATAAATTCACTCTGAGAATGGAATACTTAAAGTGTGTTAAGGCTCTGTGGTACTCATCAAGGGTAAACTGCATTCTAAATTGTATGATCTTCGGGTCAGTGTAGTTGAAGGGAAGCTGCTGTAGCTTACGAAAAAGGTGATCTGGATCAGTCTCAGTTGTGGCACTTGCGACTTGGCCATATGAGTGATAATGGATTGTCCTTGTTGAGTAAGCAGAATTTGCTGAATGGGTAAAAAAATCAAGTTTTGAATTTTGCTGAGCATTGTGTGTTTGGTAAATAGACAAGGGTAAAGTTCAGCAAGAAAACTGAGCACAAGACCAGAGACAAGTTAGATTATATACATTCAGACTTGTGGAGTCCAAACAGAGTTCCCTCCAAGAGTGGTTCCAGGTATATTATGACTTTGATTGATGATTACTCAAGGATGGTGTGGGTGTATTTTCTGAAAACAAAAGATGGGGCATTTTCGACATTTGTTAAATGGAAGATGATGGTTGAGAGGCAGACATAAGGAAAAGTTAAGCGTCTTCGAACTGACAATGGGTGGAAATTTTACAATTCTGAGTTCGATAATTTCTGCAGCAGTGAGGGCATAGTGAGACATCGCCCTTGTGTCGGAACACCACAATAAAATGGTGTTGCATAATGTATGAATAGAATGCTTTGTGATAGGGCATGAAGTATGCTTTCACACTCATGTGTTAGCAAGGATTTTTGGGTTAAAGCAATCATTACAACTTGTTTTTGGTCAACAGATCTCCATCCACATCTATTGAGTTCAAAACTCCTTTTTAGGTATAGTCAGGTTTGCCTGTTGATTATTCAAATTTAAGGATATTTGGTTGTCCTGCTTATGCTCATGTTAAAGCTGAAAAACTTGAGTCGAGGGCAAAGAAGTGCATATTTCTATGGTATGCAACTGTAATGAAAGGTTATAGGTTGTGGTGCACATATCAAAAGACTCCAGGGCTAATTATCAGTAGGGATGTAACATTCAATGAATCTGCCTCACAGGACAGTCAGAGGGAAAAGGCAATAGCTGAAATAGATCGTGGTGTAAGTGACCGCATAGAGCTAGAAATTGAATCTCCATTAGATCAGCCCAGTAGTTCTAGAGTAGAGGAAGTGGAGGAGGTGAAAAATATTGATCAAGATGATAATGTTAATGCACCTGCACAACAACAACCATATAATTGGCAGAGAGAAGAGAGTGATCAATCGACCACAAAGATTTGCAAACGTAGTTGATGGGAATCTTCTTGGACATTCGAATCCTGTGGGATTTGCTTTGGCAGTTGTAGAGACCATTGATGCGTTTGAGTGTTATAGCTATCCAGAAGTTATTCCAGGTACAAAATCAAATCGATGGATTAGTGCTATGGCTGAAGAGATTGAGTCTCTTAACAAGTTTAGGCGTTACCTAGACTTGGTTGATGTGTGCGACTATGGGTAGAGCCCTTGCGAGGGCTGAGGGCAAGGTAGAGAGACGTTGTTCGTGTTGATGAAGAGAATTCAAGCCAAGGGGAAGACTTGTTATTTTGTGGCTTAAATTATTTTCTTGTATTTTTCAGAAACCCATAATCCCTATAGGTTTAGGAAAACTCATTGTCCTAATAGATTTGGGAAAGGAAAAGCTATTGTCCTTGTCAAATTGAGAAACCTTTCTCTTATAGGTTTGAGACCTTTTGGGATCTATATATAGAGGTTGTAGTTGGGGATTCTAGAGATTGTACTGTATTTTTCTTCTCTTTATAGTAAAAAACTCTCTTTGTTTTTGCCTCGAGGATTAGGCTTAACCGAACCTCGTTAAATCTTTGTGTTGATTTTTCTTCTCTATTTGTTTTCTGTGTGATTGTGTACTAGTTAACCCACTATATTCCGCAATATTAACAAAGAAATTTGGTCCAAAAAATTAATCAATAAAATCATTTGACCGAAGCCGAGCCGAGCCGAGCAAGCTATGATGCGAGGCTTGTCTTCTAATCACCTCTTTAAATACTACAAAAGGTGCATTTGTATACATACCCAATGAGCATTCAAATTTTCGTTTTTCTTCCATTTTCTATTTACACTATCTTAAACTTGAAAACCCAACAAGAGACAAGGTTGGACGGTTGAAAACAATTTTTGAAAAAATCAAAAGTAAGGCAGGATATGGGCAGATTACGTGAAAATTACTAGCGACACAAGCAACAGGCAAAAAGGCAATAAAATTGCCGTAAAATTAAAACTAAACCTGTCACTATAGTTACTACGATTAACCCAAAGCTGCATTTTGCAGTTTTGGCACTTTCAATCTTTACATCTCGATGTAAACTCCAAACTACTACTATTCAGACGAATTTGAAGTTTATGTTCAAAATGACATAAGATATTATTATTGGTCTAAGAGGTAAATGATGTCCTTTTCAATTATGTAAATTGCAATTCAATAATGAGAAAGAAATGTTTTTTGGCAGTAGCAGTGGTTAGTAGTGATTTATAGCTTGTTTGACCAAGCTTCTCCAAGTTCGAAAGTATTTTTTTTTTATAAAAAGAAAATATTTTTTTGAAAAAAAAAATTAAAGTGTTTGGCTAAGCTTTTAGGAGAAAAAAGTGCTTTGGAGGAGAAGCAGAAGCAGCGTTGGAGAAGCAGAAAAAATAGTTTCTTCACAGAAACACTTTTTTTGAAAAGCACTTTTGAGAAAAATACACTTAGAAGCACTTTTTAAAAGTTTGGTCAAATACTAAGTGCTGCTTAGAAGTACTTTTTAAATTAATTAGTCAAACACAAACTGCTTCTCATCAAAAATACTTTTGAAAAAATCACTTTTAAAAAAATATTTCTCAAAATAAATTATTTTTTCCGACTTGGCCAAACGGGTTATTAGAAGCATTGAGAAAAATTGACTAATTTATTTAGTTAAAAGGATTATCTTAAAGTCACTTTCAGAAATACCTCAGCCAATAATGTCTTTCTCTGGATAATACTATGTGCTAAGCAATATGCCAATTATAAAACTAGTTTGACCTCTAATTGTTAATTAAATAGTTTATTGTGCATGACAGCTGGTCATAAATCATTTGATAGAAATTATTATATGGAGTAAAATTCACTTAGTTTCATCCCCTCAATTTTATGTGGTTCGAGGCCAGGAGACTAAAAGTTTCATATACTCCATCCGTTCACTATTACTTGTCTACTATACAAAAAATATATTTTCACTTTTATTTATTAACTATATTAAATTAAGAGAAATACATTATTTTTTCTGATACTTCGTTTTTTTTAAAAGGAAGTGCAAAGTCAAAAATGGATAATTAACAATAAACGGATAGAGTATATTATACATATGCCGGATAGAGTATATTATACATTTACCGATCTTTCTTTTGGGGTGGACGACTAATTAAGTTAAAATTTTAATAAAATAAGCTTGTATGTTTCCCTAATAACATTTTAATGTGATATTTGGGAATAAATCTACAACCTTGGTTAATGTGATGACTCAAAGGGTCATCTTGCGTTTTAGAATTCGATTTTGTGCTTTTTAGCCTAAAAATCTCATTTTTACCCTCCTCGATATGCATGCGCAGTCTAGGCGTGTTTCCGGAAAGCTTCTATGTTGAAAATGGATGAAATAATAATTTTTGCCTTAAAAGTTAATTTTAGTTGACTTTGGTCAATGTTTTGAGTAAACGGATCCGAACTCGTATTTTGACGGTCCTGCTGGGTCCGTAATGATATATGGGACCTGAGCGTATGTACAGAATCTAATTCCAAGGTCCCTAGCTCGAGATATGAATTTTTGTAAATAAATTGAAAGACTGAAAAGCTAATGGTTTTAAGAATTTGGTTAATGTTTAATCTTATTAGTATCGGGTCCGTATTTTAGTTTCGGAGTCTGGTACAGGTCCAAAAATAATATTTATACCTTATATGTGAAATTTGGTGAGAAACAGAACTGATTTGACGTGATTCGAACATCCGGTTGTGAAAATAGGAATTTTAAAGTATTCTTGAGAATTTCATGCGATTTGGTGCAAATTTTGTAGTTCTCGGTGTTATTTTGGCGATTTGATCGCACGAGCAAGTCCATATGATATTTTTAGACTGGTGTGCATGTTTGGTTTGCAGCCCCGAGAGCTCGGGTGAGTTTCGGATAGGCTACGAGATGTTTAGAACTTAGAAAAAAAATCTGTTTTTGGCTTCAACTGATATCTGGTGTGCCCTTCATCGCGTTCGCGGAGGTACTCTCGCGAACGCGAAAGGTAAATTGGGGACATGGGTATTTTCTCCATCTCGAATGCGAAAGACTGATCGCGAACGCGGAGCATTGGGGGCATTACCCTTCGCGAAGGTCAGGGGGAGCAGCCTTTCGCGAACGGTAGTGGGACTCGCAAACGCGTAGGACTTTCGGCCGCTGCCTTTCGCGATCGCGGCAAGTCCTTCGCGAACGAGAAGAAGGCCTGACGCCTGACTTAAAAACAGACCAGAACGGAAATTTCTTCAAAATTTCATATCTTTTTCACTAGAACTCAACCTAGGGCGATTTTTTTGAAGGGGGAATTCAACACCAAATCAAAGGTTTTACTCTTTAGCTCATTTCCTTCAATTTCCATCATCACCCATTAGATTCCTAGTCCTAAACCTTGTTCTTTCATGGTAGAAATTAGGGGTTTTGAAAGAATTGTTTTTTTTTTTACAAATTGGGGATTTAGTCCTCGATTTGGGGTCGAATTCCGGAGTTTATTACATATTCGGGCTCGAAGGTGAATGGGTAAATGAGTTTTGGTCCGAATTTCGAGTTTTGACCAAGCGGGCCCAGGGTTAATTTTTGACATTTTGGGGAAAATGTTGGGAAACTTAAATTTGTGTATTGAAATTGATTTCTTTAGCAATATCTGATGTTATTCCGTTAATTATGGCTAGATACGAATGTGTTGGAGGTGGAATCTAAAGGAAAAACTGTAATTGAGTAGTGAGTGACTTGTGGATCGAGGTAAGTGTTGTGTCTAACCTTGACTTGAGAGTTTAGGAACATTTGTCTTAAAGCATGTGAGCGGCGTATCAAGTACCTATGCTCCGCCAATTTAGTTGTTTTACCTGTTTCTTTCCGTTCTCTTTGTACTGTTTCTTCCCTGCTTTAATCGTTACAAATCTACTTGTAATTTCATGCCTAATTGCTACCTGTTAGGTATTGTGCTCCCCTTGTTGAAGATATTTGTTACCCCGTATAATTATTGTTCCCCATTATTTGCTTAGGCTGTTCTTATCGGCATTTTTGTGATATCCTGATTTGATCTCGCTAGGTAGTATCAATTGTGTAGAGTTTTATTGATTATACGGCTCCCGGTTGCCTTGTTTTAAATTCGAAGTGTTGGTAAGGGCCTTCTGTAAATTTGTGAACTTCTCTACACTCTCTTTAATTTATTATGAAACGGTGGGATCGGGTTGCACGTCGCAATAGAAGGAATAAAGCTGATATATATTAAGGAAGAATAAGGGTAAATTGCTATTATACGGTGGGATCGGGTTCCACGCCGAAGAGGGATAATATTGGATTGATATGGTGTAATAAGGGTGAGTCATTATATTGAAATTGATATATGGTGGGATCAGGTTGCGCGCCGCAACATATATATATATATATATATATATATATATATATATATATATATAT